>CAEGAF010003696.1:0-23385 GCA_903067075.1 Micropoecilia bifurca
AGAAGGGAGGCCCAGACTTCCCTCCCCAGCCACTTCTTCCAGCTCCTCTGGGGGAACCCCAAGGTGTTCCCAGGCCATCCGAGAGACATAGTCCCTCCAGCGTGTCCTGGGTCTCCCCTCCTCCCGGTGGGACGTGTCCGGAACACCTCACCAGGGAGGCGTCCAGGAGGCATCCTGACCAGATGCCCGAGCCTCAACTGGCTCCTCTCGACGTGGAGAGGAGCCAGAATAAATTTATTCTGACAATTAATCAGATTTTTAAAAATGCTACATTATGCATTTTTGATGTATATTATAGGTACATAAGAAAACTTTCAGTCAAAGTTGGAGCCATCTAGTGGCACAAACTGGAAATTGCAACAAACTTTTTTTTCAATTTGATTTCCTGTTGAATTAAGAATAACAGGGGCATTATTTTTATATAAATCTGTATGGAAACCATTTATTTAGCTAGAAAAACTCCATGAAACAAGAAAAAACATTTTTTTTTTTACTACAATTCAGATGAGAAAACAGTAAAAGACTCCCAATGAGACATTTTCTTTGCAGACAAAGGTAGGAGCTTCAGCTTGCTGCTCCTCTTTGGCTCCCGGTGAAACTGTTCTTGGCAGTCCTGTGAGCCTCCTTCCTGTTACGTGCCATTTGAAAGCATTATGAAATCTGCCATCTTGACTGCTTGAACCAAATAACAACAAGAGTGAATTGTGCGCCACCTGCTCCTCCACATTTAGGTGGTTTTAAATATGCAGGCGTAATGGCACATATCCCCCTCAATCTGACGCAGCTCAAAGCCAAACAGGCAAAAAGTGGGGGCAAAATGCTGGTTTTGACACTTCTCACAAACCTGCTTGTAAAATAAATAATTTACTCCATTTTGTGTCACCACCACCTAAAATATCCACCTAAAATACTTCAAAACAGCTTTATTTACCTCAAACCTCAGGTAGAGCATTGCTTTGCTTCTCTGGGTGTAAAAGGCAGCTTGGCTGGTAAATTAATGAGAAAATAACCCAGGCTTTTGTGATTTCCCACCTCATGTTAAGGGAGGGTATATTTTTGTCAGTTGTTAATTACTGTCATATGGCTCAGCCACCTTTCTCCCTGAAAATGACAAGAGTACGGAGGGATGGTGGGTGGGAGGGCACGAAAATTAACTCCACTCTGGGAGTGTGATCTTGTCATGTACCTGACGTACAACGAAACATGTCTTACCCTGCTTTGGAGGAATCTCGTTTATTTATGGGCTTTGGATGCATTTTATTTCCACCAGCTCATTGCTCAGTTTCCACTAACATAAGGAGACATGTCACACCGCTACCTCATGTTGTACCTCATATACAGAGAAAGTAAACTGGTTCAAATGTAATTTCATCGCATACGGTTCCATTTGCCTATTTATGTCAGTTTTATTCAGATGCAAAATAAATTTTTCAAGCAGCTCCAACAAGCAGTTTGTTTCAAAAATGCTAATAATATCTTGTAAAGTCATATTATTACAAGTCAGCTTTGTGGTACCGTAACTCTGCAATACTATTCTATTGTTTTCCAAAGGGGAGACGTTGCACTTTCCAGCCAATATCAAGTTATTACGGTAATTTCACTCCCGCTGTAGCAGGGAGCATGTTTTTCTCAAAGAAACACATGTTTAATAGATGGTAAATTGTAAAAAACTGTTGGATATTGAAAGTTTTTGGTGTTATGGAGAAATTGGCAAATATTCCCATATGTAATAAAATGATTGTATTGTTCAAATTGGAATTACAAAAATAAATGACACATTTTTGGATAAAATATAATTTTTTTTTCGCGCGTCACAAATCATGATGCAACAGTGGATGTTACTACTGGTGGAAAAGACAAAGACAACAGCAGAAAGTGGCAGGATGATGATGATGCAGTATGTTTTTATAATGACTTGTATCGAGATTAAACGTATTCACGTGTGATTTTAATTGCGAAATAGATTTTTTTTTCAACGTGGAATATCGACAAAGGTTTTAGCAGATTTATAATGTAAATGCAGCTAGCGTAATGTGCTAGCGCCTGGAATTGTTCATAAATAGTAGCAAAACCACAGCAGGGCAGAGCACAGTTTGCCAGTATCGGTGTATATTGTCAAAATTACCACTCCATGTGTGATTTTAGACATTTGTAACTCCAAACGTCTGTTAGGATTAAGGCCTTTTATTGGCACTCAATAGCCGGCGAATGTCCACTTCACACATATCGGCAGTTTAAAGGACAGAAAGTTGCTTGGTGGCTGGCTGGGGATTGTTTCCATTTCCTGGTTGACCGCTTCAGTAGTCACCACTGACGAGGGAGAGGTCATTACTCCTCCCATCACATCCTGCCACCCTCAGACCGTGGCACTGGAAAGGCTAACCTTTTCTCGTCCCTCCAAAATCAAATCAATAACACTTTGGCCAGGAACTGGGAAACACGGTGTTGGCATTAATCACCTACTCTTCCATGCTTGACTCTGCAGTTTCTTTCTTTACCCTACGTGATGTTTGTGATGTTGTGAAGCACTCGCTTGCAAAGTCTCACTTTATCTTGACTGGAGCCGAAGAGATTCACGAGAAAAGTCGACAAAAATGCGAGAAAACCGACGAGAAGCTACCTTTGCATGAGCACAGGCAGCTGGACAACTTCACATCCCACAGTTTTAATTGTTCCTTTCTGTTTTTCCTCCTGAGATTGCATGCACACCAATCATTTCAATCATCTGAATAGTCATTTTAGGGTCTAACGATCCCCCCGTTTTAGAATCTTTTGAGAATCCACATCCTGACTCGATTCGAGTTAATTCACCCCACCGTTGGCTTGCTTCACACTCGTCAAGTGTTCCCTGTCCTTCCTGTGATTGCATTAGTAGGAGCCAGATATCAGCCTTGCAGTCCCATCCGCATAAATACTCCTCTCGAGGCTCTTGTGTAAGCACGTACAGGTGCAGCCATAGAGGCCCTCGCTAGCGTTGGCAGGAAACAGGTGTCTGGCTATTGATAGCGTCCTGATGAGGGTGTGGGGGGAGCAGGGTAGGGGGGCGTGCTATGAAAATCAGGTGGGTTGTTGTGCAGTCCCCCCTCCCTCTAGTACAGCAACTACTAATTGTTACCAACGCTTTAGAGTCTATTTTCGTGGCCGGATGCCAGACGGTTGCGGTAACTGAGAGGAGGGGGTGAAGAAAAAGAAAGAAAGTAAGTTGGTGTTCATAACAGGTTGTTGATTCCTGATGAAAAGTGACCCCAGGGATCCCTTTAACACCTGGCTATAATAGAGAAATGAAATTATTAACAGGCTGTAGATGCGTGCAGGAACAGTAGGTGTATGTTTTCATGCTTTCCGCGCAGTTTTAATGTGCAAATATCAGCTTGGTCCAAGTGTGACTTCCAGGAAAAGGAGAGTGTTTATTTGTGGTTTTAGCTAACTACTGTAAAAGGTTTAGGGGGCCCTCATGAAAACAACAACAGAAAAAATCTTAAAACATTTTAATTCGGAACAAGCAAATCCTTTCTTTAATTTTCATCCAACTGGAAACAATCTGGAAATGTTTCACAGCCCTGTCAGCCACTCATCTCAACCCAACCTGGCCCCATGTCAGCAACTAATCACCCTTAAACCTAATAACTGCTTGAGCCACCGTTGGCAGCAACAGTTGCCATAAAGTGTTTATAACAACTGGCAACAGGCCTTTCACATCACTGTGGAGGAATCTTGGCAGAATCGCTTTAAATTCACCAACAGTAGAGAGTTTACCAGCATGAATGGCCAGTTGAGGTCACACCAGCCCAAAACCTTCCTTCATTTTCATTTCTGAGACACTGAGACTTCAACGTGAATGGATGGATGGATGGTGGGTTGGTTGGATGTAGAGAAGGACAGGAAAGACGGAGGCTTGACGGACAGATGGGTTGGTAAACGCAGACAGATGGCCAGACGGAGGTGTGGTTGGAGGGCATCAGGTGATTAAACGGCCAGAAAGACGGAGGATCTTGTTGGACAGGTGGGGGATTTATTCCCATGTTACAACTGGATGGATGGGTGTTATATTATTAAGATGTGGACTTCCATTAATAAAGCTTTATTTAGAGGATTAAGATGTTTTATTGACAAAAAGTGTCCTCAGGTAAAAGTAAAAAGTAGCCGTCCAAGAAATTACTCAAGAGTAAAAAAGCATTTGGTAAAAAGACACCTGGCTAAAATTACAATAATTCATATAAATAACAAAATCAGGCAAAATACTTTTTTCTTCCAAATCAATTTAAAAATCATGAAACTTTAAGAAAAACTGGCAGGTTTGTGTCTTTGTCTGATGAGGTTTTGGTTAAAGTATGTTTCATTCAGTGGGTAGTGGGTTTTACTCAAGTGAGAGGAGAGATACTTCATTATAAAATTACTCAAAATACAATGTAGTAAAAATACTTCTAAAATTCTATTTAAAAAGATAGAAAGTCACTGAAGTAAATGTAACCCAACTCTGAAAACACAAGCTTCCACTGTGTAAAACGTAAAAAGTTTCCTGTGTGTTTCTCTAACATCTGTCTCTATAGACGGGTATATGCAGCTTCCCTCTACATCACAGAGCAGCACCTCTAGTGGCAGAACAGCAGCTCTGCACTCAGTGGAGAGCATGGAGAGAAACCAGAAGCGACATGAAATCGATCCCTAAAACACCTTGATCTTCCAATTAGATCCGCTCAGTGGCTGCGGTGAGATGGTAACTGTGATAAGTGCAGGTTGGAGTGAGGCGGGGAGGAGGTGAAACCTACACAGGTACGTCTGTCACGGGTAATTACCTTCTCAGCGCCTTCGGCTCTCCAAGCTGCCAGTCGTCTGTCTGTCAGAGAGATCGGCTTACCTCTAGTCTGCGAGTGTGTGTTCGTGCGCGTGAACAAAGCGAGTGTTTGCGAGCGACAACGCGTGCCTCTGTCTGGATGAGTCTGTGTGTGGCAACATGGAGATAATTTGTGTAAGTGGAGAAAACAGGGGAGCAGCGAGCGAGCGTACAGGTGTGCTGACACGAGCCGCAAATGAGAATATGCAAAGAGAAACTGTTTCTGTGTCTGCATCTGTGTTAGTGCGGGGAGGAAAGACTTTAACCTGGTGAAGTTTCATTTAAAACGTGCCAAAACAGAAAGATTTCATTTAGGGGCATCAGAGTAAAAGGGGGGTTTAAAAAATTGTCTTTATGTGTCGATTATATCCAATTGGAATAAAATTCAACCAAGTTTGCAAACGCTGTCAACAAAGTTAAAAGCAGCTGTCCTCCATTTTGGATTTTTTTGTTATTTTCTTGACAATGAAAAGATATTTGTTTAACTGCCAAGTGTAGAAATAAGAAAAACTGCAGACAATAGCCCCACAAAGAGAACTTGATCCACTCATTTTATCATGAGAACATGGAATAAAACCTTCAGAGCCACATAAAGATGGCCACAAAGTCGGCCTTCTGTCACTTGAAGAACATCTCCAGGATTAGAGGATGATGCCTCAGGAAGATCTAGAGAAACTCATCCATGTGTTCAACTTTAGTCGCCTTGATTACTGCAACAGGTCTGCCTAAAATATCAAGCAGATCCAGATGCTGCTGCCGCCGTTCTGACTAAAACCAGGAGGATGGAGCACATGGCCTGTTAACTTTGAAGTGTTGACTTTGAATTTTTATGACATAAAAGACTTTAAAATGCATTATTGTTGAAATGGGCCATGCAAATAACATTTGATTGATTAATTGAAAAATATTAATCCATTAAATACTTTAAGTATCTCTATAAAATAACTGTTGCAAAACAAAATACCATTATGAAATAAAAACATGAAATAACAAATGAAACTCTGAGCTCTTATTTAAAAAATCTCACTTATTTTGTTTTATTTGTTCTTATTTCTTGGGGACGCTTATTTATTTGATGGCCTATTGACTAATTATCAATAAAAATATCTAATTTCAAATGATTCACCGCTTTAGTTGATCTTGAACAACAATAGTTTGAACAAATTCAACATTTTTAGAAATTTGTAGAACATTTCTAGTTTCTTCTTCAAGCTTTGGAAAGAAGTTGTGCTGCTTAGACATTTAAAAGTGGTAAACATTAGCAAAAAAAACACACCAATTTTTTCCACTACAAACCGTCAAAACTTGATATTCCATGTTTACTCTTTAAACCTTTTGACAGGAACAGAAACTTTGGCAGAAAGATTGCATGTGTCTGTAGGTGTGGATGGCGAGGAGAGAGACACCAGTGGTGTGAGAAGGACTGTAAGCGTGAAAACGCTCTGAGTGAGACAGCTTGTACCTGGAGAGAGAAAAAAGCTAGAAAATCTGTGTGAGCGTGCCGGCTCTCTCAGATTCCACTTACCTTTATCCAATGGCACAAAGAGCTCATTGAAAGTGAAACGGGAGCCGTCAGACGGGAGGGATTGTTGTGCAAACAGGCGAGCTCAAAGGAGGTTGTGTTAAGAGGCGAGAGCAGGTAATAGAGCAGACATAATGGGAGTTAAGTACCTGTAATCCTGGGAGATATCACTCCAGACAAGAGGGGGGCGGTAGGGGCGTCCCTCAGGGCGGGGTAATTGGTCCCTGGCCAGGTTAGAGGGAGTGAGCGCCGGGTGAAGCCGAGGTATCAGGTGTGAGAGAGGTGTCATGTGCTATGAGTGCCTTTCATTGACCCAGCAAAGGGTCCATGTGTCTGAGCAAATATGGAAAACAAGATGGAGGACAGAGACTTTATCTGGATGCTGTTGTCTAGATGAGTGATGTCTACGTCTTCACACTCTGTTTTCTGTAGTTCTGGACTGAGGAGATTGACTTTGATCCTCTGATAGATCAATGAACAACAGGCTGCGACCAAGACAAGTCAAAGTTCATTTTTATAGCACATTTACTGCAACATGAGCTGATTCACAACAAACCCAACAACACAGGCAGATACATGATAAAACATGAGTAAATTATATAAACAGGAATAAATTATATCAATAGAAGTAAACGATCAAGATGGAAGTTTATAAAAAACTAACAAAAACACAAGATGCTCCATTCATCCATCCGTCCAGTGTAAACAGAGCCTGGTTCTGGTGTCTCACAGGTTGGTTCTGCTCTAACTGGACCAAAGCTACAGAGCCGTTTGTATCGTCTGACTAACTGAAATGCAACAGAAGCAGAGATCAAACTGGGTCATTTCTTACAAAGCATTTGTCCAAGTGCTGCAGAACCATGAGTCGGTGTCACATGACTAAATTAAAGCAAAATGAAAGGAAGTGTGTGACGCTTCCACATGCTTGCCTTTTCCCTCTGCATGTGCGTCCCAGTTCTTCTGGATATCAGCTAATTGTGCATTTCACTTCTGCTCAAGTGACTCTTTCAAAGCAAAACAGATATGGAAGAGTCTAAAGCGCCGAAAGCGCCGTCGAGAAGACGGGGACGAGAAGACAGACATTGGAGGAAAAGAAACGTAAAAAAAAGGAGATAAGAAACAGGAAAGACAGCTGCTCTTTTCCCTCTCATTTCATCCAGTTATTGGTTAACTCGGTGGAAAGAAAGTAAATGTTCAAGGGATTTCAGGTCAGCCTCTGCCTCCCTGAAGGTAGATGTGCGCTCCACTTCAGGTCTAATTCAACTCTTGTGTAGTATTGATCGCGGCGGCGGCCACTCGGGAGCCCGCTGGTCTTTCTTCAGACCAAGGTAGACAACGGTGAGAGAAAAATGTGCTGTAAAACGCTTCCCTTTCCTCACGTTCTCCCCTGCTGACATCGAGTCTTCTTCACTTTTTCTTCCTCTACCCACTCCTGAGTGCATTTGTTTATTTTTTGCCCCTTCAGGTTCTGCTGCAGAGTGATTGAACACCTTTGGAGAGCAGCCGCTGGGGCCGCCGTTGGCTCGTCACTTACTGTAAATTGAACAGGAACAGGAGGACAGGTTCTGTGTTTTCTGCTTAGATGTGCAGGTATACAGGAAATTGTTGGGGGTTTTTTATTTTCCGCGTGATGAGCTGATTCAGCTGGACTCGGCCGGGGCAGGAGGCGGTGGACGGACAGCTGCAGCAGGGTGATGGTGGGGCGGACCAGGGGGTGGTGATGGGGAGGAAGTTGTGGAAGAAGTAGTACCTCAGATGAGAAAAATATGGATTCCTGTCGGCAAGACAAATTGATCTCCAGTGTGTGGGAGGAGCAGAGACGCTTGTGAAGGGAAATCTGCTGAGAGAGAGTCCAGAAAACAGGAGGAAGAAGAAGAAGACAGGGCTGGACTTTTCACTCGAACCACCACACTCTGGTACGGCAGACAGAAAGAACTGCAGATGTGCATCAGAAAGAACTGCATCAGCGCTGATCCTAGCGGCTGACTGGGTCTCTGGATGTTCTGGTGTTTTGGGTTTGGTAACATTGGCATTGAGTTTAAGGGTAAACCTATACAATCAAAGGAAAGACATCTTGCTACAGTAAAATATATGATTAAAAACAGCTGTGGAACAAGTGAAAGGCTCATCAGAGTTGGTTTGTACATGTTTAGCTGGTTGGTAAAGTTGTTGGTAACTGGTTGGTTTGTAGCTTTGCTAGCTTGGTTGTTGGCCGCCATCTTTGTTTATTGAATACTGATGATGATTAATGCTAATTGTTGTATTTAGTCGGTTGGCTGGCTGGGATTGGTTGATTGGTCATTTCATTAAGGTGATCAGGATTTTGTCAATAGCTCTTGTTGGGTTAGCTGCTCGGCTGGCTAATTATGGTTGGTCAATGATTAGGATTAATTTTAAAAATGTTTTTTTATGGTTTGCTGCTTACTTGCTGAGTTGGGGTTAGTTGGATTGCAGGTTTTCTAGTTGGTTGGAGGTTTTATTATGATTCTATGACCAGCCTGGTTAGAAGATTGATTGATTAAAGTGTTTATAGCTAATGTCCTAAAGGTTGTGGGTTGCAAACTACCATGATTCATGTTTCATAACGTTAAAACTAATTTCCACTTAGTTTTTGAGGTGGGAGGGGTATAAAAGAAGCTAAAAACCTCAGCTTACTAAATTACAAACAGCAGCATGTGAGATATTACTGGCATGTTGACTTAGATTAACTCACTCAACTCAGTATGCTAAACATTGTTGTCCATCTAGTACAGAAAGAACACTTTGTAAGCAATATTTAGCTAAAAATACAACTGTTATCAAAACCGATAACTGTAGCATGTTGGCTAACAATCTAAACAATTTATGACATTAGCTTTTCTGTCAAAATGAGTGAAAATGTTAAAGTTAATGCAGTCAGTTGAGTGTGCACAGTGTAAAGGATTGATTGATTGTTGGTTCTTTGCAGGTTTTCGGGACAATTGCATTTGGTTTGTTTGCTTTATCTTGACTGAATTGACTCATTTGGTTTTGTTAGATATTTAGTTGGTCTTAGGATTGATTGGTTGGCTGTTCTGGTGGTTGGATGAGTTTCTTGATTCGTTCTTTCAGTTTTGCATCTCTTCACCACTACGGTTGTTAATTGGACTCGGTACCGAGCCAGAATTATTAATGTCCTTCTCTAAGGGCTCCAATACAACTTCTTACAACTACAGCTATCTTCATAGAGAAAGTATTTAATTTCCACATTTTTCTTGGACCATGAGTGAAAACCACTGAGCAAAGTCAGTGTGTGTGAGCTGCTGCCATTTTAAGACTCCCGACACCTGTTACAACCCCCACCTTCTTCATTCAGCGAACCAAAAACGACACGCACACACACACACACACACACACACACACACACACACACACACACACACACACACACACACACACACACACACACATTTGTGTAAACAGGAAAGGAGCTATGTGAGCAGAAATGCCAAGAGTCCCTTTGGGAAACAGAAAACACTTCATCTTTCTGGATCCCCTGACGAGCAGCATTGCAACTGATAACACGTTTCTATTGCCAGGTTAATGCATATGAATGGTTAAATGTTGTCTATGTGCAAAATAGAGGAGTAATTTTCCTGTTTTAAATAATCCTGATGATCAAGAAGATATCAGAAGCATCAAAAGCTTCATCCATAAATCATGTGACAGCAAAGGTAGGTGTCACACAAACACACACAAAGAAATCCATCCAAGCATTAACAGGTTATCACTTCTCCCTCCAGCCCATAAATCAAATCCAGAGAATGCTGTGGGGCTTCACAAACGGACAAACACCTCCGTTACTCAGGAGCGATCTGACAACGTCAAATGTTCGGCATCTGTAAAAGCGGCTGCAGAGGTGGCCTCCGAGCGCCGGCCGGGCGGCGCCGTTACAGTCGCCGCAGATTGGCACCTGTCACGGCGCATCCAGAGCCCCCACCGGCCCCACCGTGAGTAACACGGACAGACAGGTCAGCGCCGATCCTGAGGTGGCACCAGTGGCGTCCCCAGCCTCCATGTGCGACGGAGGTAAAAATAAAACAGGAGCCGCTGCCGCTCCTTCATGTCAATGTCAACTACGTATGATGTCTGTTATTGTTCAGGAAAGTATCCTGCTCTTAGAAAACCATCAGCAGAAAAACGCACAGCTCCAGGAAGAGTTTAAATGATTAGTTTATCTGATTTTACGAAACTCTAAGCAAAGTTTTTTTTATTTATTTGCAGGAAATAATGAAAAAGATGCTTCAGACCTCAAATAATGCAAAGAAAACAAGTTTATAATGATTTAGAAACAAGAATATCAATGTTTGATCTCAGAAATAAACAATTGATGGAAAAACCATGTGGTAAGTTTCCAAAAAACATTTAAAATGAAAGGATTAAAGGAGTCCTTTCATTCATATTAAAAATGTACAACTAGCTAACCTATAGCATGTGAAAATGTTTTGTTATAAGTGCACTGCACTGGCTGATTATAAATAATCAGCCAGTGCAGTGAGTCCTTTTTTAAATAAATAAAATAATGTGTTATCTTGCTGAAAAGTTACTTTTAAGTTACTTTCCTCTTATTCCAAGTGTGCAGAGACTAAACCAAAGACACTCGGTCAGTTTCTGTTTTTTTAATGCGTGTTTCCGTGTTTGTGTTTCCGTGTTTGAGGTCAGAGCAGCGGAATAAGCGCCTCCTTATTGAGGAGGACAAGAGACGATGATCGATGCCAATCGCGTAATCAGGCCTTTATTTGAAGGGGGTCGCTGATTCTCAGTCCATCAAGGTTAAGAGTGCGGCACTTGTCACGCCGTGATTTATTATTGCCAGGAGCAGACGAACAACGCCGCACGCCTCCGAGAGGCGGAGGGGGGTTAGGGATTGAGTCGATGAGTCTCCAATGTTTGGATTAATAAGTCCAGACGTTATGTGTGAGGCACATTTTGGAAATTAGCCTTGAAAAATTAGCATGCCACCATCAATCGGCATCAAATGATTCAAGGGGCGTGGCCTGGCCTTATTTAAATGGTATTTATCATCACTTGCATGCAGCCTGAGGAGCAACATGGAGTCATTTCGGTCTCTTTGTTTCCTCCCGATCCGTCAGCTCTTCGCTTTGACACGAGAATGAAAGTTTCAGCTCTCTTGTTTTGTTTGGAGATTTGATAAATATTAAAAATGAAACATATATAACACCCAGATAGCGCCAGAGCTTCATCATCTTCCTTGTGAATGAGGAATAAAGTGGCTTGGTGAAAGAGACGTCGCCGTGACGGATGCCTGTTTACAAACCAAAGTGCGGCGGGAGACTCGCGCCTGTCCGCCACAACTCTGCGGCGCACGAGAGACGAATAGAGCGGAAACGGCATTTTTCATCCCGTTCCCCTCTGCTTACACACCCAACACAACAGGGAACACATGTAATGCATCACGCCGTGATTTCTGACAGCGAGGTGGAGGTAATAACTTTAGGACGGCTGCTCCGCCAGGCTCGACGCTCTCATGTCAGCCATCGATCTGTTGGGCCGGGAGACAACTCATTTCAGTGTAGTGACTCGCCATGATGGACCGGCGCGCCCCGAACCCCCTCGACCGATTCCCGCCTCCGTGTTTCCGGCGAGCCGCTGTCAGAGCGGCGGCGTGTCGGCCGCTTGGCGAGTCTATTGATCTGCCACGGGTGGACGGGCGGCGAGGGAGCGAGGACGGTTCCCCCCGGGCGTCGCTGTGTTTCTGAGGGTCTGCAGACACACAAATCTGAGATTTACTGTGCAGGCGATACTTTTGAATGTCTGCTTTTAGGAAAAGAAGGGGAAATTTAACAGTTTTTACTGGAATCTTTCAACGAAGCGAGGGAAATTTGATCTGTGAAACTTTTTGGCTACAATCTGACACCCGGCTTTACGACGAAGATGATGTTTGACTGAATATTTTCTTAAAAGAGCCTTTTTATTTCAGTTTCACTAGGTTTGGGAATTTATCGTTTATAGTAAATTTCTTGTCATAACTCTGTCCATGTTGTAAGGATTGTCATTTTTAATATTAAAAGCAGTTATTATTACAAATGTGATGTTTTTCTGTTTGTGCCATGCAGTCACAGCAAAACAGTTACCTAAAGAAATGTCTTTCAGTAAAATATTCTGCCATTTTTATCAATATTCAAGAATAATTAGCAAAAACAAGCTCTTGTACAAAAGCTAACTGCAAGTTAGTTTTGATTTATTTGCACCAAATATCAGAGAAAAACACACAAAGCGGATAAAAACTGTACAAAAACCAATGAGTGGACATCAACCACTAGTAGGAGAAACCACTAAAAGAAGCTGGTTGTCAACAGAGTGATGTAACCAAACATATTCAGAGAAAGTTGGGTGGAGGGAAAACGTGTAGGAGCAACATGGATCATCACAGGCTTACAAAACAAACTGAAGTTAAGCAGAAAAATGCTCTAAAGCCGTCTCTCAGACTGACGTTGTCCAGCTCGTCCTGCTAGTTTCTTTTTAGCTTTTTAGCATCACTAAAAGCTTGACATCATAAATCAAACGTTCAAAAGAAAAACAAACGTGTTCAGGGGAATGAAAGTGCTTTCACTGAGCATTAAAACGAGGAATTGAACCTCCAACCACGTTGCAGCAACGTCCCGCCTCTGTCTGTGTGTTGCGCTTGGTGCTGCGGCCCCGAGGCGCTTCGGGTCGTCCCGATTCCTGCACAAGTGTTGAGCCCAACACCTGACCCCGAGGCTGCGGCCCGCCGACCCAAACCCGACGTGACACGCGGCTACAAACGGGCAAACTCTCCCCTCCCCTCGGTTCTGCCGCGTTTAAACACTCGGCCACATATTCACGGTGTCAGACGGAGGAACACGGGGAAGGTAAAACAAAGGCTACTGATTTCCTGCTCATTATGATGAATGAGCGCGAGGGCGAGGCGCTCAATGCAATTATGTTCCCCTGCATGCGTGTGAACGCACGGCTCAAGTCGGGAGCCGTGATGCAAATTGCGCTGTCACTTCGTCTCCTGCAGGACGGCGGGATGCGTGTGTGTGTGAGGTGAGAGAGGAGGGCGGGGAATCAGGCCGGATCTCCTCAGACGCGCTCATCGGTACGACCTGGGGGCAAAGCGGAGCCTCAACCTGAACTTGAGAGTTCATTTTGTTTCCCTCCGTCTGGAGATGAAGAAATAGCCTCAGGAGTCTCCTTTTGGCCTGTCTGTTCATTTAACGTTGCAGGAAAATCTCTGGAATTACAGACAGGAAAGGTAATTCACAGGCGAGGAGGTTTTATTTTCACAATGTTGTGTTTTTGTTTATGCTGTAGCAGCTTTAGGCGGCACAAAGACATTAGACAAAGAATCAGGGTTTCTGCAGGTTTCACCATCTCAAATGTAAGACTTTTGAAGAGCGTTATGAATGAAATGTAAGACCTACATCACGACAGAAAACTTCTTAGTTCTTCCAAACCTTTTTGCACAAAATGAATGTTTTGTTTGGCAACAGAAGTAAGCAACTGAACTTCCATCTACCCACGATAACACAAAAAGCTAGCGAGCGTCTTGCTAGCTAGTTAGCAGTAGCCTCAACAGCTTCGACTCAATCAAGATGTCTGAAGTGACAAAATGTTTGGATGACCACAAAGTCCAGCTAGAAAAATAAACTACACAGACAACTTAATCTTTTTTTCTCAGGAATTTAAGAGTTTTAAGGATGTGCTAACTATACACACCGATGTCTCAATAAAGTGGTCACAATTAAGGCCGGATCTAATAAAAATTTAGTTATTGATTAATCCTGTTATGAAGATTAATCAATTAAGCATGCAAGAAATTAAAAATTCTTTTTCATTTAACCAATTAAGACCTTTTTAAATCCAATATTAGAAAAGCATTACTGTATTTTATTGCCTAAAATGCAATAACATTGGATTACTTGGTGAATCTAAACCAGGTGAAGCTGATACCACTTGAGGAGTTTTGGTGAAAATCTATTTACAGACAAAGATATGTACATCTTAAGTGCAAAATGTATTTATTTTTGACCAGCTTTGACTTGATTAGTGCGCTAAATATGTTTTATTTTCAGCAAACATCCTCCTTTTGGTTCTGTATTCTCCAGTTAATGATTAATTGAGTACTAAATTAGTAGATGATTAATCATGATTGGAGGCTTTAAACTGCAACTCGCTAAAGCCTCCATTACAGGTAGAGACATTATTTTATTGTTACTTCCTGTCTTCTGGGTATTAAGCAGAGGAGGTTTGAGAGAAAAAGTTGATTAAATTCCTCGGGGATTAGCCTGCAGAGAGTTGGTGACGGTTAAACCTTCTGCACCTGCTTTAAAAGTACATCTTGAACAAGCCGCTTCAGAGGGAGGAAAAGGAGACGAACTCAACCCCCGAGAGCTTCACCTGAATGGTAATGAAATCAGCCAATTTAGGCTGAAACATAAACTCACAGGGGGGAAGGACGGCGCTGAAGCATGCACTCCAATGTGGGAATTTAAGAGGAGAGAGCTGCACTGAAGCACGGCGGCGGCGGAAGGTTCTGCAGAGGTGAGCAAATCTGCAGAAGGGGAGCGAGTCACCTCATCAGGCGGAGATTTTACAGCCGCCGTTGCTCTAATCCTGACAAGCAGTCCGCCGCCGGGGGAGCGGCGCCTCCCTCCGGCTTCCCTCTCCCAACTCCACATCAGCGATGACGATGATCCTGAGCGGAGAACGAATCAAGACCCAAACTCCAGGAGAAAGTAGCCGAGGGAAGACGGCGAACGAACGCGGCGCAGGAGCAAACAAAGCAATGCAACCGTCCATATTTGGGTCTAATTAAACGCTTAATGCCAATAATATTGCTGTAATGTGATGCTAATTACAGGGTAATTATGTAAACGATGGTTAACTATGATGATCAACGCTCAAATTAGTATTCAAATCATTGCAGCGAAGGGGCCCACCTCTCGTAATTGCATTAAAAGATGTACACAACTTTGAAAAGCGAGCAGAGGAACCTTTTTTCTTCTGCAAATCACCAAGCAACACAGATGCGCCCCTCCTTCAAATCCTCCACCTCTGTACTATTTTTTTTTTATCTTCTTTTACAGGCAGAACCCACAGAAACATCTGTTAAGTAGGAGCAAATGTCAGCTAATTATTTCACCAAAGCATGTTTTTAATTGATCAACAGGGGAACAGCTGTAGAGTGTGTTCTCGCGTCACGGCGCCAGGCAAACGAAGACGGCGGCGGCGGTGATGGGGGGTGTAAGGAGACAAGAGAGCAACCCAAACCCTCCTTCACCTCTTCCTCCGAACCATCGAGAAAAGGTTTGACCTCTGGACGCAATTACTCACCACCGAACGCGGCGGCTTGACGAGTCGAGTTGGGGGGAAGATTCAGGAAGAGGATATTAACAGGTTCATGTCCTCTGATATTCACTCAAACTCAAGCATTTCTGGTCTTTGTTTCACTTCAACTCTGGTTTTCTAGAAAAGGTCTGACTGGTGGAACATGGTGGTGGTGGCAGGATTATGCCATGATGGAGACAGATGGAAGAGGAAGAGGTTCATCTACACTAAACAAACAGCCACAGGCTCATTTTGAAGTATAATCATGCTCTTAATTGGTCTAGTCAAAGTTCAGACCTAAATCCAATTGAGAATTTTTGGCAAGATTTGAGAAAAACTGACTCCATCCAAGCTGTCTGGTTAAAAAAATGAGAAAAATGTGTTTTTTTCCTTAGAGTATTTTTAAAAATAAAAACAAGCCAATCAAAATTATTTGTCTCCTGTTGCTAGGCAGATTCTGATACCTTATCAGGATATCTTTACACAGCTTCCGGAAGCAAATTCATCTTAGATGAAGAGAATTATTATTAAAATATAAATTAATATAAATAACTAATGAAATTTTTTAAAATAATCTCTCAACAATATTAAGGAATAATTGACAAATCAAGATTCTATGTCTCGTGGAAAAGTTACTTGTAAGTTGCTTTTGTCTTATTTTAAGTCTACTAAAATATTCATAACAGAAACTGGACACAAATATTTGCTAAGACTAAGATTTGAAACCCATAAAAACCCCAAACGTTGAACATTTTGGGTTGTTTTCCTCTCGTGCACCTTTCTCCACTCCTGAACAAGCTGCACATTTACCGGTCAATAACCTTGTGCTGCTTCACAACCAGAATAAAAGCCGTTGACGGGAAGAAAGATGAAGAGCGAGCGCAGGAGGAAGAGAGAAATCTTCCAACTGGCAGCAGTATGGACTAAGGGGGAAGCTCAAGCATGACTAAAAAGTACATTCACCGCTAGTCAGTGAATTCTGCTCCCTATTTGTCACTGCCACCTTGGAGAGCAGTAAGCATTAATAATACATGGGAGTTGGGGGAATCTATTAGAGGCTACCCTTGCGGAGAGGAATCAGACGTAGGCAGGGCCAGTGGAGCTGTTAGGCTCCGGGTGGGAACACGAGGAGAGCGGCGCAGAGTCGGGCCGTACCTCTCTTATTCATTAAAGTGGTTTTTAGAAAGTGGGTGGGGGCCGTCGGGGGCGCCAGGTGTGGCTCAAGTGATGCATCATCAGAGGGAGAAGGAAGGAGACGAACCTCAAGACGCGGCTGTAATTGAGTTCATTGATCAAACGGAGCGGGAGGAGGGAGGCGAGGTGGTAAGACAAAAATAAGAGCGTGCTGTTAGCCAACGGTGCGTTCAAGCAGCTCAACAAACTCAAAGATGTTGGATTTTGTTGTTCAGTCGGAAAGATTCAAGCTGGGTTTTACCTTATTGCAACTAAATCCAGGCAAAAATTCACATTTTAATGAAGAAAGTGCACACAAACTTATCGAAAGAACCTTAGACTTTGTAATATTTGACAATTAAACTCCAGATTCAGATCTTCTAGGTCTGATTCTTCACTTCTAAAGTTGTTCTTTAGTTCAAGAGAATCCAATATATTCTGATTAGATAAAAACTTTTCATACGTCGTTTTCTAACACATAAGGAGGTTGGTGGTCAAAATGATACTTACTGAATAATGCTGCCACCACTGTGCTTTATTAGGGATATGTTGTACTTGGTTTTTTTCCATATTTTTTGGAATTGGTTCAAATTTGGTTTCGTCACACCATAATGGTGCGTTCACACAAAATGCATCCAGTGCTTCAGGTTTGCTCTACACCAAGCGTTTTGTGTGCGTGATTTATATTCAGAGTCGATGTGGAGACGTGTTGAGGGCGCGGCAAATGCTCAAAGCACTCCAAACTCTTTAAATTAGAGGATCAAAACGCACCACGACATTTAGTGTTGTTTTCACGAGTTAGTTCCAGTTAAAGTTCCTCTTCAAAAAATATCCTGGACAATTTTAAGCTCACATGTTTGAGGAAACAGTTTGAAGATGTTCCTTTGTTACGTCCAACATCACTGTCTGACCTCATGAACGTGAATCTGAGAGAACGGTTGACAATATCCAGTAGTACACTAATAATGGTTTTTCACTCGAGTTTAAGGGAATATTTATATCAAATTATTTGCATGAGTTAAGACTGATGCAATAATATACCTTTGATTGTTTGAAATATCAAGTTAAAGTACTAAACACCCACAATAATCTAATTTTTTTTAAAAACTGAAATCATTTTTGTGAGATTTTGTTTCACCTGCTCCACAATAAACTAAATAAGCATTACTTTAATTGAACAAAATTGTCTTTTGGAGAAAAGGGACGTAAAGTCTTGTAGATCCAAAGCTTAGAAAAATATTTTGCATATTTGCTTTACTAAAAGAAAATACTACGGTTTGCCAAAATACAAGCTCTTCTACATGGAACAGAGTCATTTGAGGTGTTGCTTCTTTTTGGTGACTTTATGGACACAATGTGGTCTTATTTACTAAAAATAAATGTAAGATGTTAAAGTTTCCATCTGCATCAAACCGATAGCAGATTATTTTGGATTGGGGGATGCAAACTTTGCTCTAAAGGATGAACGATTTCAGATTATTTCAGTTCACTCAACCAGATCATTGTGTCTTTTCAGTTATTTTGGTATTTATTTTAGTTCTTTAGGTTAATGATACCAGATGAATATATTTTTAGATCAAATGATGTCTATGTCACAATATACAGCTCTGGAAAAATTTAAAAGACAACTGCAAAATGATCAGTTTCTCTGATTTTACTTTTTACAGGTATATGTTTGAGTAAAATGGACATTATTCGTTTTTTCTATGAACTACTGACAACATTGTCTCTGAATTTCCAAGCAAAAATTTTAAATAATGAGAAAGACGCAGAGCTTTCAGACTTCAAATAATGCAAACAATCATAGTCCTTTAGAAACAATACTAATGTTTTAACTCAGAAATCAATATTTGGTGGAATAACCACGAGGTTTTCTCAATTGTTCCCCAGAGCCATTACAGCAAAAAAACCAATCAAAGAACAAAAAGAAAAAAAATTTGACTGGTTTCAGACGTTTTTCTCTACATGACGCCTCTCGGTGCCGCCACACACCCCCTCTCCTCTGCTACATTTTGGCCAGGTCTGAGCACTTTGTGGAGGTGGGAGGGTGAAGAAAAACAGAAAAAAAACGAAAAATACAAAGAAGAAGTAAAAGTGGACCATTTGTTGCTTCAGATGTGCTGCTAATCCTTTGATCGAACCTCTTATGCTCTTCAAACTTGTGAGCAGGGCCAAGCCACTAATGAAATTCTGAGGCCGGCAGATAGGCCTCGAGCCGGAGCGTGACAGAGTCCATCTGGTGTGCTAAAGTCCCCCTCTGCTCTCAAACACTCTGCTCCGTGCAACTCTATGGGAACACTTTGATGCTGCATTTAAGCCGCTGTACTGGGGCCAAGTCCACTCTGCTCCTACCTGAAATTAGACGCCGCATTAGCCGTGCCATGTATATTTTAATAGTAATAAGTCACTTCCCATTACGATCCAGGCGCAATGGAATAAAAATAAGCACGTCATGATGAAACCGTCAGCTTGTCCAACAGTCTTTTCACTACATTTTTCATTCGGAGCCACCTGCTCACAATTGGAGGGGAACCTGCTGGTCGGCGCTGTTCCTCCGGAGCAAACGGAGACAAAGACTTTAAGAGTGTCTGGTGACAGCAGATGGTGGAAGGAGTCAAACACTTCCAACGTCCTGTTCCGAAAACGAGGGGGGACGAAGACAAACGCAACAAAACGAATGAACGTGTTAAAACTCGAAACTAATCAGGGTGTCGATTCAGAGGGAGAGCTGTAAGGTCCAGGTTACCAAAGTATTCGTATTCCTAAAAATATTCCACATTTTGTCACGGTGCAACCAAAAACTTTACGTGGCAGATTTGTAGCTGAAAAGTTTACAGCTTGTGGAACATGGTGGTGGTGGTATTATTCTGTGGGGTTGCAAACACTGAGAAGCAGCATTCAGGTTTTATGCTCCTTTAATGTGGAACAAACATCCAGAAAACTGAGAAACAAATGTTTGATTTATAGTCACCAAACTGTGACGTGATAATGTCGTATTTATTGCTTGTTTCATTGTGTTTTTATGGCATTTATTGATTAAATGTGACATACAAATAGACTTGAGTTGACCAACAGAGTTTTCTGATCTTTACAGTTTTGGTCAACACCAAACCCAGTGGTTTTATTTTATTTTGTTTATTTATTTTTCTAGTTCCAGTGTTAAGTGAAAATGTGTTCTTACATTATAAAGTTATTGGTATATTGTTTGAAAATGGTCTCAAATCAGTAATACTACTGTCTACTGCAATAACTTTCTGACAAGCCCAACATTAGCAGTAGCTTAATGAAAATCTGGATCAAATTTGATGTGAAAAGATGAAATATTTTCAGAAACCGGTTCCAGAGCTGCTCCGTCTCTGCTGGATTACCTACAGTCTATTGGCAGCTCTTTAAACAAACCTGCACAACTTTTTACTTTTGCCAAAATTGAGAGCAACCTTGATGACCACAAACCTGCTTGAAGGAGCAAACCACAACAAAGTTGACATGCTTTCACCCAATCTGTTGTTTTTTAAACCCAAACCCACCGCGACCGGGATCGAAGCAGTATTTTTATTCCCCTCCACGCATCTCCACACTTGACAGACCTGCGCAGGAACCCTGATCCCGTCTGGTAGCTCTCGTTTGATAGCATGCCTGGTTGCGCTGACCCGATCCATAATACACACATCCCTCCTTCGCCTGGGAGGATGAAACACACACAGCCCAACATGCAAGGATGCACGGTGATGCTAACACAGAGGGAAAACAATGCACACACACTGAAGCATACGCTTTCTTATGCCTTTAGGAAAAAGACGAGGAACAGCAGACCACCTGCTGGGAACAATACACACTCATTCTGCCCGGCTTTGCCTCAGTTTGCTGAACCGGCTCTATTGATGTCTACTTTTTCACTTCTCAAACTTACTTCAAAAGCGCCTCTGTTTGCAGTCGCTGCTCGGATTTCCATTAACAAACCAGCTCTAATCACGAAATCCAGTTTCCTCCTTCCTCCCTGATTCGCTGCTTTATTCTTTAATAAAAAATATCATCTGACGACAATATAAACACACAAAAAAACTAATTAGAGTCTTAAATGTCCACAAAAACAACCAAATCGCTTATTTCTTAACTCCACTCGTCTGCTTTGGGTGTAAATAACCACATAACTCTAAAACTCATTTATTGTCTTCATAAAAGAAAAGCTTTAAAGCCCCATCATCATCACCCCCATCAAAAGATACAACTTTGACACAGAATAAAGCAGAACGACTTCAATCCGGCATCAGAACGGCCGTTTCCCTGCACATATCAATGGCTATATTATGAGGGCACAATCACATGGAGTGGACTGGAGATGAGACGCCGTTTGTTTGTTGCCCCCGAGGGCTGGCGCCGAATCTGGCTCCTCATCACGGGGAGCGACAATGGAGTCACAGTTGGTACTTTCAGAAGTCGTCGCTTTGACCTGCGACGGTCTGAGAGGCCGTTTGCAACGTCAACAACGGCGGACGTCTGGAAAACGCTTGATGAGTCGATTCAACGGCATCAGGAGGAAAAAACACCTTTTAGCTCAAACAGCAGAGAGGAAAGTGTTCAGTCAGGCAGAGTGTTTTATGTTATACTTCTGTAAAAGCTCAAGTGATTTTTCTCGTAGTAATTGAAGGTACCTTTTTAAAACTATAAACGGCGAGAAATTGTTGCAAAAGTTGTCACGATAAACAATAATATTATTGTTGGTTTGACACCATTTTCAGCTAATATGCCACTGACTTCACTGGTCCTCAACAAATCTGATGATGGAACTGGAAGACATTTTAAATATCTAAGATAAATTAACAAAACAACATAAACAACAAATAAAATCAATTATAACCAAACAACCAAAACAACAAACTGAAAACTTTTATCATCCAGTTTTTGGTAGAAAAAACTTTTGTAATTTACCATGCAAATGTAAATTACAACTTTTTTTTCATTTATCATGTGATTAATTGATTTATTGATTTGTTATAAAATACAGGATTTAAGCTCCAGCGATTTACAGATTACTAATGAAATGTCTAAAGACACTCAGATCACAGGAAAAAAAGAGAAAAAAGTAACGGCTTAAATTTAACACTTTTTAAGACCGTTTAAGTCAAATTTAAGATCTCCATCAAAACATAAATCTTTAGAATAAACTCTTTTCTTTTAAGCCTTGCATGGTTCGGTGACAGAAATGAGCCAACATCTTCCAGCTAAATGCAAAAATCTAGCTAGCTGACAACCGAATATTAGCATGTAGTTAGCGGTAGCCTCAACTGGCTCGAATCACCGAATTAAATTAAAATGTCTGAATCAAGTAAAATCTTGGCCTGATAGTAAGGTCATGTGAGAAAAAACATAAAAAACCTATTTAAAATATTTAAGGCTGACTTACATTTTTTAAAATGAATTTAAGAGATTTTAAGGTCTTTATTTTAGATTTTTAAAGATGTAATTATTGAGTAATAGGTGAATAATTGTTTTCAAATGCTTTGTTCTTTGTGAGATTCTTATATTAAGTTTACGAATTTCATAAACATAAGTGAAATTCAGTGTAATGTACTGAGATAATTTATAAAGGAGGATATTTCGTAAAACTTAAGCAACTCATACACATAATTTTCCTCAATTTCTTACATAATCAGCCACATAAACAGAACCAGTACCGCTGGTCCACTCCATAAATCAGACCAGTGTGAAATTTGTCATTAGCATATTAAAGCTCAACTGCCCCCTTTACAAATGTCCCTCAGGCATCCTGCAATCAGAGAATTAATATTTCTATATTTATACGACACAGTAATTTAATCAGGTTTTTGTTGTATTTTCACAACATTTCATCACCCAATGAAACATGTTTTTGGAAATATGTCTTCATGTTTCCCTGGATCAGAATAAAAAGTCAAACAAACCGGTACTCTGTAGACCTGGCAGGTGAACAATGTCCATTATCCTGATCCAAAAGAACCAGAACTGAACCCAGTTTGACCCGGATTCACACATTTAGTTACAGTTGAATCCAGAAGTTTATATTCACTGAATAAAATTACACGCCTATGTTTTTCTTACTGCCACTTACGTTAAATCAGATCAAACTTATCTTATTTTAGGTCAGTTTGAATTACAAAAAAAATCTATTTGTTAAATCCCACAATAATAAAAAACAAATGTCAAATATTCATTTATATCAACTTTTAATCAATTAATATGTTTAAAAATGGCATATTTTGCTAAATTTTTATTAAAGCCTTTTTGAAATACATTAAAAGATGCAAAAACAAATATTATTATTTAATTATTTTTTAGATAACAAAATACACATTTTATCGCCTAAAATGCAATATTATACTAATACTAATATAATGTGTAGCAATACTTCAGCAACATATAAAAATCCAATTCCATCTTGATTTTTTTAAATTAAAATATTATTAATCATATATAATTATATATTTTTGATACTTAAACACTTTAAAAGACAAAGACAAATATATATATATACATACATATATAT
>CAEGAF010003704.1:0-25567 GCA_903067075.1 Micropoecilia bifurca
GGTGCCAGGGGGGGAGGAATAGTTTCAAGTCACTTTAATGTCTGATTATAGATAAAGTGCACCCTCGCCTGTTCAGAAAGGTGTATGTAATGTTAAAGTTACGGTCCCTCAATGGGATATATAGCAGTCAGTCCCAGTGACTGTTTGACTCACGGTTTAGCCAATGTGTTTCCTTGCCCCTTGCAGGTGATACAAGTGAGGGGCCCAGTCATTGGCCCCGCCCCCCAGCTCATCGCTGACTTGTTCTGCTAGTGCAAGGATTCAACAAATGAAATGTAAACTTTACCTTCATCTGATAAGAGAGCTTTGAACCACAACGCAACAACAGTCCAGTAATCCAAATAATAAGTATAATATATAATTTTACAAATTTAATATATTCTTTTTCACTTTCCATGATGTATGTCCTATGGTGGTTGGTAATTTGCAAATAAATATTTAAAAAAATTATGCTCCATTAACTTATTGAAAGTCATGGCAGAAAACTAAGTTCTGTCTTGTTGGTAAAAAGGGCATCAAATTTGAAGGTACTAAAGTTGCCTGCTCTTTAAAAGTCTGAGTCTACTGTAGAGTATTGTGTTTCATTCATGGTTTACTTGATGAATGAAGCCGGAAGAAAATGGCAAACAAAACATCCTGTTTGGATCAGTGTGCTCTTTTCCTTCCTGGCTGTGATTTGGCCATCATTTAATCAAAACAAATCCATCTCAACAGATCCTGCCGGCAAGGACGGAAGAAGAAAAATGAGACAGAATATTGCTCCCACAGCTCTTTGAGAGAGATTAATAATCTGCAAATTATTTAACGATGCTGTTTTGTTTTTTAATGTTTTATTGTTACTTTTCTTAAATTAACAGTTTAGAATTTGACTTTACGGCGCCGTCACATTCAGAGTGTTTGTGTACTGTGCGTTATTAAATTTAACCCATTTGTAAATAACATTTTTTACGGGATATAAGAAAACATAAGAAAAAAGAAAATATAATAATTTAAAAAAAATCAACTAACATATCAGGAAAATAATTATGGACTTGGTTCACGTTTGGGTCCAATTTGCAGATGAAAAGATGAGAAATGTTCATGTCTGCTTGCTAGAGTACAATTTATGTCAGATGAAGAAGAGTTGTACTTACTGAAACAGAAAAAAACAACCTTTGAACACAACTGGTCGTTTTTGTTGATTTATCAAACCAAAGCATAAAGGGATGAAAATGTGTGACATTAGAAAAAAAAAGAGCACAACCCTGAATAACATCATCCTCTAAATAAAGTGCTAACAGATTCCACCGTGGCCCTCGGAGGTCTGACGTTCCTCAGAGTGAACGGAGTGGAGATAAGGAATGTGTTTGGAATAAAAAGGAACGTAGATTTAATTAATCTCTGTCACATCTCCATGAACTAAACGAGGATATCACCATGGAAACAGACCCTAGTAATTAAGCTTTGCTCAGACATGTTCAATGAGATATCATTGAACAGTTGGTTGAATGGAAATGTATTTCCTGCCACAGATTGGGAACAAAAACCAAAAAAATAAATAAAACTGGCAAAAATATTCATGTTGGTGCAATGTTTTTGAAAATGAAGTCGCCTCTTAAATTTCCAGAGGGATGAAAATGTGTTTCTGAAAGAAGCACATCATAAAAACCTGTATTTATGTTTGAGGGGAAAAAACTTTTAAGGTGGAAAATGTAAAAGCAAAATCAGTTCTGTAAGTCAGCCATTACTTAAATATGTGATATATAATCTCTGGAGAAGAGGGGCAACACATTTTCTGTGATATTTTCAAAAGGAAAGTTAGGACGAAATTATATTATTGACTTAATAGCTCCATTGGCTGCAAAAAAAAAGTAAAGCTGCTGTACTGATTAATAATAAAACCCACAGGGAAAAAATGACAAGTAAAGACAATAACCTCTATTGTCTTCCTTTTAAACCAGCTACATTTGTTGCTCTCCATTTAGTATAAAAGGATTTATCCACCAGTACAAGAGAGAGAGAGAAAGAGAGATAGAGTTAGTGTGAGGAGCTGGCGTTAAGACCACTCCTCTGTAGGTGAAGCAGCTCTGATGATGGATGGATGTTCAGATAAAGGTGCAGCAGAAGCTGCAGAGGAGCTCAGTGACCCGCTGCGGTTCTCCAAGAGAGCGTTAGCATGTCTTTCCTCACAGATTTCCAAACATTCCTGTTCCTCACAGCCTCTGTCCACGGTAAGCTTAAGTTTTATTTCCCCTTTTCGATATTTTGTTTCTGTTTGGGATAGATTGTAAAAATGCATTCTGTGCCATAAACATTTTTGTTTGTCTGTTTTCTCATTTGCTTTAAGATTAGAAATGCTAAAAATGATCAACAGAAGCATTTCTCTGTTAGGAATTTCCTGGCAGATGAGCAATAAAAGGCCATCTGTGGAGAGAGTCAGTGGTCGGTAATTGGGTGTGGGAGTACAGAAGTGGAAGAAGGACATTAAATGTTACACATGTAGTCTGAGCTTTATGTCTGCATCCATGTAGATATTAGAGTCTGGCTGCAGTGATATGTTTGTACGTAGATCTGCATGTAGTAACAGAGAGTGGGATAATGTTACAATTCAAAATAAAGCAACCCAGTTGTTTAGAAATCATCAGATGCAAAAATGAGTTAGCATTAGCCTGGCTTTAGTAGTTTTTTTTTTTTTTGCTTATGCCATTTCTAAAATTTATTTCATAATGCAATTTCTCGATGCTGAATGTAACCTGTTCTCTAAGAACCAATAAGCTCACAGTATTTTCTATAACAAATGTATTCAACTCGCCAACACACAGTAAGACGTGATTTTGGAGCTGAAGGAAAATGAAACATGGTTCTCAAAACGCTTAATAAAAAAAAATAAAATCTAGAAAGTGTTTCCTGCATGTGCAGTCAGCTCAATAAAGCTGATACATAAACATTCTTGGAGTATTTCTACCTGATAAGGTTTTTCCTCCATGTTTCACATCTCAGTTTTATAAACATTTCTGTGTGGACATTTTTTTTTTATTTTACTTGTTTTTCATTTAGTAAAGTTATTGAAATAAATTTGTTACATTAAAATCTGGGTTCAAATTTTACATGCTCAACAACATTGGTGTGATGCGAATCTAATTTGTTCACTCATGTAAGAGCAGGTTTGCGATTAAAGCATAAACTCCCATCTGTTCCAACAAAGTGGCGTGTCAGCACTTCCCCTGACAACCACAGCTAAGCTGTTGGCAACAACTGTCACATGGTGAAGAGGCTGCGGCTAATCAATGACTACATTAGTTGACTATTATCTTGATCACTGATTAAACACAATTAATTAACTAATTATGAATCATGGCCAATGGTTAATCAGATTAGCCATGATTAATCATGATTTTTTCATATTAATCACGATTAATCCGATTAATTGCTATAAATCGTGATTAATCACTATTAATTGTAATTAATATAAATAATCATGATTAATCGTTTCAGTAATAATTTTATTTAGAAGCTAGAACTCTTGATTAAGGTAAATAATTATAATGACCAACGTTTAATATTATATAAAAATCGATTTTTATATTGTATGGTCTCCAAAGTGTCCCAGTTTGGTCCTTTCTGCTAATGCATTTCATTTACTCCTCGTGTTTCCCCTTCAGTAGTTATTCATGGCATGTTTGTAGCTTCCTGCTCCTCCACTAATATCTGTGCCGAATCCCGCTTTTTACCCTTCTCGTTGCAGACAACGGGCAAAATGCTTCCTCCTCCCAAACGTACAGGAAATGAACTCCATTCCGTGTGAGTCCGCAGTGACCATGCGTGACTCAGTGGCGGACCTCCACGTCAACGTCACCTCCAACTGCTCTTTGGCCGCTTCCAACCTGACAGCTGCGGAGGACGTCCCGCAGCTCCCCACCTTCACCACAGCAGCCAAAATAAGAGTCATCATCACGTTCATCCTGTGCGGCACGTCGGCCTTCTGCAACCTGGCCGTGCTGTGGGCGGCGCACAGGGACGGGAAGCGGAAATCCCACGTCAGGGTGCTGATCATCAACCTGACCGTGGCCGACCTGCTGGTGACCTTCGTGGTGATGCCTGTGGACGCGGCGTGGAACATCACCGTCCAGTGGCTCGCTGAGGACTTTGCATGCAGGCTGCTGATGTTTCTGAAGCTGCTGGCCATGTACTCCTGCGCTTTCGTCACCGTGGTGATCAGCCTGGACAGGCAGGCCGCCATCCTCAACCCTCTGGCGATCAACAAGGCCTGGATGAGGAACAAGATCATGCTGGCGGTAGCGTGGGGAATGAGTGTAGTGCTTTCAATCCCTCAGGTAAGGTCAGTCGTGCTTGGAAGGCAACATGACCAAAAGGTCAGGTCTGATGTCAGCAGCGCTCATGTATTTTTAGACGTACCGTTTAGTTACTTCACTCTCAGAAAGCCAAATATGTCTAAAAGGTGTTTTGGATTTACTGTGCATGTCAAGCTGGAAGTGTCGATTGTTTTAGTAATTAATCGGATGGAAAAAAATATTGGCCCATTCATTCTGTAGATAGTTCTTTTAACCACTTAAGGCTTTTTTATGTAAAATATTAGAAATAGGAGATGCAAATAAACAAATAGTCCACCATCTTTAAAAAAATGCAATAACATAGCATCCCTTTAGCGTATGCTACTGATCATTTGTAGATTCATTGATTAATTTTTGCGTTAAAATGATTTATAGTTGGATAGCAAAATGTGCTTATTAGGAGACGTTAGCTGGAGATAGAGACCAGCAACCCTCCTGAACCCAATATGAACCAGGGTGTACAGAAAGTGGATGGATGGATGAACAAGATAATAATACAACTGGTCTCCTTGAGGAGTTCTGGTTAAAAAATATTTGCAGACAACAATTTAAATCTTAAATGCAAATGTACATATGTTTTGTACAATTTTGGCTTAATTACTGTTTTGAGTGTGTTCTTTTATGAGTCTTTATACTGTAGTTAATGATTAATCTAAATTAGTTGATAATTATTTCAATAATTAATAATTTCAGGCCTATGTGCATGTGATTTAAATTTAGATTTTAGCTAATCTTTAACCACCTTCTAACTACCAAACCAAATCCTATGCATTCAGGTAACCATTGGTTAGTTATCGATGGACGTCTGTACTAACTGCGCTTCATCTGCCTTAGTTATCAGTCTCGGACCAATAAATTTCAGCTTACCAACAAAGGAAGTGCCTTGAAAAAATTTTAAAACTTTTTTTTGCACAAACTTCAATCTGTTTTACAGATTGCAGCATGCATCTGTAAAACTGATGCATGCAGATTCCTTTTTGCATGCAGACTCCTTTTTATATGCAGATTCCTTTTTGCATGTAGCAAAAAGAAAACAGTTTTCAAAGGTTATAACTGAAATCGGAAACGTGTGACGTCCGTTCGTAAATGAGACATGCACACCCAGAAAAGTTGTTTCTTTTCGACACTCTTCCACAAAGGCCATATTGACTTAAAACTGTCTCGAAGTTTAGTATCAGGCTCCATCTTTAAATGAGCTGAATACAAATGCATGCCACACCTTTCGGATCTGTATTTGAAAAATGCTCAAAAAACATGTAACCATTTCACCACGCTGAATTTGTGAAACTTTGTATTGTTGTGGCGCATAAAATCTAAATAAAAAAAGTGTTTTGAGGGTAAGCATACTTTTTCAAGGAAACACAAATCAGTTTCAGTTCAATTATTTTAGGCATCAAGAAAATGAAAGCACTAGAAAAGGCATTAAAGCTTTAGAGCGTAATATATTTTAGAGTTTTATAATAAACTAATGGGAGTATAAATCTAAAAACTGCTGATTAGCTCACAATACACATTTTAGAGTGTAGAACAAGAATGAGAAGGATTATTCTGGAGTAAAATAACAGATAGGAAAGTTGTGATTCTTAGCGAAGTTGCATTCCTGATGATGTTCACTCTTGAGGTCAAATGATGTAACTCTGAACAGAAGATCCCCAAAGTCATAGAAACAGCATATCATGCTCCAGTTGGCATGTGAAATGTCAAAGCTGACGACTGCCAAAAAATAAAAGAAAGAAAGAAAAAAGAAACCCTGAAGATTTTTGACTTTTTGAAAGTTGAGAATCTTTTCTTTCTGAAATGACAATGTCAGAACAACCTGGATCTACAAAGCGCCATCTGAATAAATTACAAGATCTTGGAACAGTTTCCTTTGAGCAGATGTTGCAGAAGATATGCTGGCTAAATCTTAAGCCAGCATATCAACGCAAACTTCTCATTTCAAGTCAAGCGTTGTGTTTGATTTTGCAGTGATATTCTCCGAAGGTATCTTCAGAGGTATACCTAAACAATGTTCCAAATCTCATTGCTTAGCAGCGATAAAGTACAAAAAAATAAAAAACTCCCCCCAAACTGTTCTGGTCAACTTGTTGAGTAGTTCTGTTTAGAAAAGCATATTCCTTTGTTAGAATGTCCCAGTCAGTTTAAACTATCTGGGCAAAAAAATTCAGTCTCTAGATGTATAATTCTGGCAGACATCAAAACACAGTGAAAGGTGGATTAAGTATTAAGTCATGGGAGGCTGAAATCACCCTAAGCTGTTCAGTGTTTGCTTGTCAAAAAAGACAAAAAAAGACCTCTCACATTAATCCCAATAAAATATATGAGCTTATGTTGTCAAGAAAAAGATGAAAAGCATGAATAAATCTGCAGGATACTGTAAAATGTCAATCCTTGAGTTTTTATGAGGTAAATAAACCTAACCACAGCCTCTCCCAACTTTATGGCTGGTATGATTCATAGTGAGGAGTTAAGGGATGTTAGACTGCCATTGGGTTATGCCATGAAAAAGAGAGGAAAGTTGCATCCTGCTACTTTTCCCACACAGATTCACCCTGCCTGTGGAGATTTCACACCAGTGACTGTTAGCGTAAATCCTCGGGTTGCGCCACTTTTTCATTTAGCCTTGAAAAAGAAGACAAAAAGTGAAGCAAAGTGTGTCACGGGTGAGGGAGTAGGAAAACAATCTTTCACAGAGAAATAGAATCCTCTAAGAAGACAATGATCCGTGTTGGTCTTGGCACCAGATCGCAGTACGAGCTGCAACTATTTTATACACCAGTTACGGACGTTCCTATCAATCAACACAACCTTTGAGCTCCTTGGTGAGACAGATCTCGCTCCTGTTTGCCCAGGCAAAGCATGTGAACACGCCAGTGAATTATGAAATTAGAACACAATTTTAAAAAACATAATGCCGGACTGGTCATTTCAACCGACTAAAAATTAGGGCTGTATAAATAAATCAATTCGGCGATATATATATCAATATTTTCCACCGTTGGAAAGTATCGATTTTTCATCCGTTAAACCGCAGGGGTCCATAGCCTTATAGCTCTTTTTAACGTCTAGTTTGTTACAGCTTAGCAGCAAGACTCCGCCTCCCACAGTCTCACTTTCAACTTGTGTTTAAAGTGCACATTATAAACTACACATCAGTTTTTAAATTGCGTTAATAGGCGTTAATAGGCCAAGTATAACCAGAGTCAGACATGCAGGGGAATAGCGGCGCTGCGTAGCTGCAAGGAGTCGATCACTACGGGGTGATGCGGAGCCACTACTTTAGCAGTCAGTAGTAAACAGCTTACAGCCACGGCTAACTCCGGGAGCCAAGGTAGAAAAGCCTTTTTCCCCATAGTCCAAAAGACTGCCAGCGTCCAAAAGAAAAAACATTAGTGAAATCATTTGCATATTGAAAGTCTACAGAGGCTGATTATCTCCCCACTCTGCTCCTGGATTACCGTTTAAACTTTTGAGTGTTATGTCAAATCCACATGAATTAAATGACAGAAACTAATTCTCTCACTGCATCTTTGATTCATTTTGTCCAGCTGCAGACTGTTAGACTGTCCAATCAGAGTCAGATATTGTGTAGTTGGTGCTTTTAATCAGTTTCAGTTAACTAAATTCAAGTCTATGGAACACAAAATATCACTAAAATCACTCTGTCCTTCTAAAATCTTTCAGAAAATCATAAAAATGCACTGAATCGTAGCGAATGGTATCACTCAACAAATATCGTGATACGTATCGTGACCAGAATATCGTATCGTGAAATTATTGCATTGCTACTAAAAATTACTTTCCTCCTCAGATCTTCCTGTTTCGCAACGTGACCATTGTCCATCCTGAGAAGTTCACCCAGTGCACCACGTGGGGAAGCTTTGCCACGCGTTGGCACGAGACGGCCTACAACATGTTCACCTTTTCCTGCCTGTTCCTGCTGCCGCTGGTCATCATGATCACCTGCTACGCCAGGATCTTCCACGAGATCTCCAAACGGCTGAAAAAGGACAACCGTAAGTCTGAACACGAGTGAATCGGTTTGTCTCGCTACGTTCCCAAAAAAAGATAGCACCAGCAACGCTTTCTGCAAGGGAGCTGACACGGCTCTAGCATGACGAAGGAAACGGATGAATTCATCTGAGGAGATGTGGAGCAGCCGAGGAAGAACGTGAATCATGAAAACTGAGGGAGGGGAGACGGTTAACATAAACTGAGCTGAACTTAGGCTACGATCCACTTCCCAGTCGGAAAAATTAACTGGAACGCCCTCCAAAGTCAGGGAGCAACTCCGACTAATGTCGATTACGACTTGTAAGGCACATTTGGCCGCTCCTCGCATAAACAGTAGTGGTGAAATGTGGTGGAGACTTGTCTATTTTATGGAATATACGAGAGCAAAATTACTGGAAGCAAAGTTTAGAATGACTTTGCTTAGACTCAAAAGGAGCTACAAATCTAGGGGAAATGGCTAACAGAGCTTTAATACAATCTATTTAATTGCACTAAAAACAGAACAACAAAAGAAATGAACTAAAATGGCAACAGCTTTCTAACAATAATGAACAGAAAAATTAACTGAATATGACCTGTAGAACATAAATGAGCAAGGAAATGATCAAAACCCAAACAACCACTATCCTAATAAACAGAATGGATGCAAATTACCTGCTTTTCTTCTCTAACTTACTTGATGGGTAAGATGAACAATTTCACGAGGTTTTGTTCATGTAGAGCAGCAGAGAGTAAGGAGGGGTGTACACGAGCATGATTAACAACATTAAGACCCTCCTCCTGGCTTTGATTGGTTGTTTCTAGCTGGTACTGGGAGCACTGGGAGAAGGAAGAGGAGCTCGATTTTTACTCTTTTTTTTTTTGCAGATGATCCATTTCAGGACTGGGCAATTATACGAACAGTTTTAACAAACATGTAAAAAACATTATTTATACAAATTATATATTCACCTTGCAGCTTTGAGGCCTCAACTTTGTTGGTTTTTTGCTGAAAATGTGCTGCATAAATAAAATTACTTCAGTTTACCTCTACAAAGTAAAGCACCAATCCTGAAATAAACTTATGACCTGCTCATACAGCAATCATCTTTTTTATTTTTGTTCAACAAATCTTGCACCGCAGTAAACCTGTCTGTCTCAGTCTAAAGCTCCAGTCTTGTCTCTCCCCAGTGCCCACCAGCGGAGTACATCTGAGGTGCTCCAAAAACAACATCCCAAAGGCCCGGATGAGAACGTTAAAAATGAGCGTCGTGATCGTCTCGTCTTTCATCGTCTGCTGGACTCCGTACTACCTGCTGGGCCTCTGGTACTGGTTCTTTCCCGACCACCTGGAGGACAAGGTGTCCCACTCGCTGACCCACATCCTGTTCATCTTCGGGTTGGTAAACGCCTGCCTGGACCCGCTAATCTACGGCCTGTTCACCATCCACTTCAGGAAGGGGCTCCGGAGGTACTACCCCAACGCCGCCTCCGCCGGCGACGCGGAGAACACCACCGTCTTAACCGGATCGTTCACGTCGCCGGCCCTCTCGCTGTCCCTGAGGAGAGAGTCGAGGCGCCTCAGCCAGGAAAAGATGGTGCTTTGCGGCGACAGCCACAGGAAAGCAGAGCCTCCGTCGCTAAGCAGCAGCTGTCTGGCAGAGGACAGAGATCTCCAGCAGTCCAGTCCAGAGAGCATCTTGTGAAAAACATGATGAGAAGCAGGGCTGGGTGATAAATCGATTTGATCAACTAGTCACATTTTTGCTTTTGGAAGACTGGACCCCCCCCCACCCCCCACCAATGCATTCGTTGGGTTTCTATAGTTCATTGTGATGTTGGCGGCGCCATCTTGTTTTGACAGCTCAGGTCAACTCTACGACAAAATATAAAGGTCAAGCTGAAATGTATTTTTTAACTAGAATAAAGTGTTAAATTTATGGGAATACAGTTGTGGTAATAAGAAAATAGTCATATGACAGAAATGATACAAGATTAAAATCTTAATATTAACAGAACAAAGTTGCAATATTAGGATAACAAAGCCGTCATTTTCCGAATACTCCACCACAAAAATTTAACAAAAAATGTATCACTGAAACTATTTCGTTTTAAGTGACTTTTTTCTCATTATTTTAAGAAGTTTTTCTGGTAAAATTGCGTCTTTATTCTGCCAGTATTATTCTGCTATCTTCTCTTAATTAGACAAGCAATCTTGTAGCCTGGCCCTAGCACAATGTCATTCAACTCACAGAAAGGATGAAACTTTTTGAAAATATTTCCTGTCATTTGAGATTTCTTTTTGTACAAAATAGAGCACAGAAGAAAAATCTAACATCAGAAATTGAATCTTGCATGAAAAAAAATCCGTTTTTATTTTTAAGCCGCATCGCCCAGCCCTGATAGAAAACAAAGCTTCAGGATGCAGTCTTTTTTTTTCTACAGCCGTTTTATTCTTGAAAAATAAGTTTTATGAAATGAGCAGCGTTTTGCAAATTCTAATCTGTCAGTAGCTAGAAAGTGTCTGACTAAGACTATCTGCTGGTCTCCTGTGCCGCTACTGAGTTCAAACAAGTGCTGAGAACAGCGAAACAAAAGTAGGTGGAAATAAAAATATCATATTTCACACCCTATCAGTAACTCATTTGCTGACGTTCTTGTGATGTTTGTGGCTCTGACCTGCGCGCTGCAACGCCGACGCAGTTTCCTGCATCTTTTCCCATGTTTGTTCAAGAGCTTTGTTCCTTTCTTCCACAGACTGCGCTCTGCGGAGAAAAACAGGAGAAAGCAGCTACAGCGTAAATATGTGACATGATCTGATTCATTCTGGGAATAAAATCTATAACCTTTGTATATATGTGCATATAGAGTTGTGATGCAATGTTTGCCCCTTAACATGGTCCTTCTGGTTGTTGTTTTGTTTTGGCACACTTCATCAAATGATTGTAAAATCAAAGATAAACTAGACCAACACTTTTTTTTCTTCGCTAAAATGTATTCAAATCAACTTGACTGTATGTGAAGAAATTGCCCCCTTGTTAAATTGACCTGTTCAAAGTGACTTAAATAGCCCCTATCAACATGAAATAGACTAAAAGATCTAAAGAAAATCGACACCTTTCCCCACTGTGAAAAAAAAAAATCAAGAGCAGACAAGAAACAAAGTCTACGCACGACTTTCTTGAGGGTTATAAAGTCGTTTTTAAGGTTTTGGGATTCCATCAAACCACACGGAAAGTTATGATTCACAAAGAAACCAGAGAGACGGGGTGAACCTTCAGACCAAAATGACTCTGTAAGTACGACGTCTCACTCATAAGGCCAGACACCTTGCAAGCCTCACTTTCCTCACTAATGTCAACATTTATAATGATTCAGTAATAAGAAAGAGAGACTGGGCAGAAACGGCACACATAGGAGAGTCGTAAGTGAAAACCACAAAAAAAAGAACCCAAAGGTCCCTCTCATGTTTGCCAAGAACATCTTGACTTTTGAGAAAACATTCTGTGGAGGCAAACAAACTTTTTTTTGTGAAGGTGTTCATTCCTTTACATCTGCCATAAATTTATGGAAGCAGGAGTTCTACTTTCAACCAGAAAATCCTGAATGAAAAACGTCCAGCTGTCAAGTGAAGCTCAAACCCACTTTGGTTATGCAGCAGGACAAATATTCAAAACACACCAGCAAGCATGAATGCTTAGGAGTGGCCTAGTCCAAAAACAAGAGTGTCAATCTTAAGAAGACACTCCAAAGTGTTTACATATAGACATAGTGAACCACAATTACCAAACAGCGATGATGTGAAATGTGGTCAAGTCCCAAACGTCAGCTGAAAATGATTCAATTTAGATCAACGGTGGCGATCGACAAATCAGCCACCGTCTGGAGACCTAACCTTTGCTCAAGATAGATGTTGCAGATTTCCTCCAGGGTGTCATGGTGAAATGCTGCTGGCTGTCTGGGACAATCGATGTGAGGCTTAATGATGTCAGACTGACTGAAATAGAAGACAAAGAGCTGACTCTGGTTCTGGCTCTCCGGCAGATCACTGGTTTCCTGGTCACCTGGGAGACAAATGAAAGCCTTCAGCTGCAGGAATGAGTTTTAGGCAAAACGCAGGGTCATAATAATCACCTCGTATAAGCAGCGCTCGCTGTTTGGCGTTTAGCGTGTAAACGGGATTGTAGAGTGAAGCAGTTTGGTGGGATGTCGGAAGAGTCAGGTAGCACACAGTTTCCCTGCTGATGGCTTCCGTCAGGAACATTTTCCCACTTCTTTGCATGATAAGTGACTAGAAAAATAGAAGCAGTACATATGGATACAGCAGTCTGGAATAATACTGGTTGAAAAACTGCATTTTTGTCATCTGACATATCATGTGTTCCTACCACAGCCTGCAGGAAAGGCACAGGTATAGCAACAGTTGGGAGATCCCTGCTGTCTTCTGGACTGTGACATTAAAGACAAAATAAATGTGTCAACACAGCACATTTATTTTGTTTTGGTAGGAAAGTGTTAAATCTGTCAAATTTAGGTAACCTTTCGAAGAGCTGGACGGTGCTGGAGCGCATGCCTAGTCCTGCAGTCACCATGTAAACTGCTCCGTTTTTACACGACACCAACATACAGACCGGTTCTGTACCCATGATGTCACGGTCCTGAGCAGGAACAGACCAGTTATCAACAAACTGTATCCTGGAGAAGGCGATGGTTGCTCCTGGCACCAGAACAACGGAGACTGGGGATCCTAATGGGAAGACAAGACAAAGTAAGAATTCAATACAGTCCCCAATCCTATTTATCTTAAACATAAATATGTTTATGTCTTACGTAAACATACTGTACAAAACAAAATGTGAATCAACAGACTAAGAAGCAAAACCTCCTGAGTCATTCAGAAAATATTAACCAGGTTAGGGTTAGGGATATAGTGTTAGGTTTTTTTTTTAACTGTAAAGGCAATCAAGTAAGTAAGTTGATTAGAACTTATGGTGAAATCCTAGGACTGAACTACAAAATAAAAAATAACTAAAATTAAGAGGATGAAGCCATAATATGATGAGAATACAGTGATAATATTATGAGAATAAACTTGAATGGGAATAAAGTCATAATATTACAAGAATAAAGTCATAGCATTATGACTTTATTCTCTTAATGTTATAGCTTTGTACTCATATGATTTATTCCCCCAGTATTATGACTTTATTCTTGCGATTTTATGACTTTATTCTTGCTATTTTCTTATTTTTTCTTAGCATGGCTCTAATTTTCCGTCGTAAAAACTAAACAACCTTTATTCCAAATTTCGATGACTAACAGCATCAAATGCTTTTCTGAAATCCAAAAACAAGGCTTAAATCATGCCGCATTAAACTAACAGAAGTTTGTCATGTGTCAATAAAACGACAGATGTCTGAGTTTAGTTCTAAAGCTGAAGATGACTGGATGTCCATGAATGTACCATTGTGACAGCTTCACCTCCAATGAGAACAGCTATTCCTGAAAAGGACTAAAAATAAGCAACAAAAAAAACAACATAATTTTCTCCAGTTTACCAGGTGAATAAATCATATTCTTAGAGATCCTCTGTAAGGTTTGCTCACCAGACTGTCTGTTCCAGATGCACACCGTCGCATCCTCAAGCCCGAGAGCGATTAAGTAAGTACATCTGCTGACAGCCGAGCAGAGGATTTCCTTTGCATTTGGCCACAGCATTTCTGGCACGTATGCCACATCTGCTTCAACAATAAACAAACAAAAAAACAAGTGTTTGTTACAACAAGGTGTACAGATTCTGAATATTTTAAATAAATAATTAGATGTTCCTCCTGATTTGTGCTTTGGGGGTTTTTGCAGCAAATACTGAAGGAGGCTAGTGGATCCGCTCCACCACACAGCGACAGCCACAGGGAGTCCTGCAGAGAAAAACGATGTGTTCACTTCAGTTTGGTGTTTTAATGACAGATGCATTCATGATCATTTTTAGATGTGATTTTTTTTCAGGATAGAATAAAAATAAAAAGGTCTAAAATCATACATACGTGCACTTCAGCTAAATTGGAGGTAAATGTTCCTTAGCACATTGCAAAGAACTGTCACGCTAGTTAGCATGGATGCTAACTACCATCAGTGAAACAGGCTGCTTCAACGTCAACCATATCCAAAAACGTTGACACTTTTCTGAGAAGCTTGGTTCACATTAATAAACCAACTAATTTAAATAAAATTAGAGAGCACAGTCAAATGTTCAAATATTCTAAAATAATAGCAGCTTGATATAATGGCAAAAAACAAAAACTGGAAGATGTTCCAAATACAGGTCCTGTACCTGTTTTTCTTGGCTGCTGTGCAAGTTGCATTGGAAGATTTTATTCAGGGTGTTTTTGTAGATATTTGACCTTTCACTAATTATTTGCTATTTAATTTAAAAAATATTAAAACTTGTGCGCCACTCCTGCTTCTAAGATCGAATATCTGATATCATTATTAAATTGATTATTAATATTAGTCCAATTTTACTTATCAGAAAAATAACAATGTGTTCCAAATTCACTAACAACAGCCAACACCGACATTAATGATTAATAATTGACAGAGCCGCAAAAAGAGTAGAACTGACATAACATGCACAAAATGATGAGTGCATGCGAATGTCTCTGTTTTGTTTTGCATAAATCACAGTATTCAGCTATTACAGAACGCAACAAAGTGCCCTTTGAATTCCAAACCTGGCTTTGCTTTACTGTCACCAATTGGTCCATCGCAAGGCAGAAGAAAGTGCTGAGTGCAACTGGTGGAAGAGACAATGCAGAACAAGACGATCGTTAGAGTCTCGAGGCTTACAGCCCCATGAAAATGACACAAAAGCATAAAAAAAGCTGCTTGTGCACAGCGGCCTTTAAAATGTGTTTAATATGTTTTAAAATTTAAACCAGTCTTACAAAAGAGAGAGTCAGTCTGCTTCTAATCGCATTAGTGTCAATCTATACCCACCTCGGGCTTTCAAGCATCGTCTTTGTTGTTGCAGCATCTGAACTGAGGGAGGATTGTTCCTTGTGAAGACCGCCGCTCCTGATTATATCGACAGTCAAGCAGTGTGTCAAAAAGTCCAATGGCTGTCCTGCAAATCAGCAAAGAACTTGTAAAATGTACAAAAGAACATTATATATATATACATTTATATGTGTTTATTATTTTTCACCTTTTGGAAGTGTAGGTGGAGAGATTTTCATCATCAGTGTAAAAGGAGACCATTTCATGTCCGATCCTGTGGTTTCATTTTCCTCCTGAGGATTTGATAAAGTGTCTGAAAAGTGACTTCTTTTTAATCTTTGCCTTTGAGCTGGGCGTGACAGCACCCATTCTACCAATGTCTCTAAAACAGTAGAAAGTTGATTTAGTAAAAAAAAATGGAGGATGTTCAAATAAAGGTCCTACACCTATGTTTCATGGATGCTTTATAGACCTTAGGCTAATCTAGAGTGATGTTTGCCTTTTCTGCATTAACCTGGAGTAAATTCTGACCCACACACTCATTAAGAGACCAGGATCATGACCGAAATATTAAGTTGTGTGTCATCTGCATAGAAATGGTGGGAGATTTTGCAATGCTGCTCAGCTTAGGCCAGGAGGAGAACGTTCGATGAAAGCATCTCGACAACAGAGCTCTGTGGAACCTCGTACAGGATCTCATCCACTAAAACCAATGCAGAAGTTAATCACTGTTTAGACATATTGTTTAAATGTTTCACCAATGCTGTATCAGTGATCAATCAATAAGAACTGAAGAATTTCTTCTGTTTCTTGTACATACGGAGTAAATCTATTGATAAAGTGTCAGAAGAGCGTTAGTTAGATATTGAGGTATCCAGATTAGACTTTTTAAGAAGTTTAATAGTTGCTTTTCTCACAACAAAGGAGAATTACATACACACCATGTATAAAGAGTTTGCAGTCTACTTAACATAGCCAAGGCCAGAACAGATCACTGGTCTTTACCTGGTTTTGTGATGACACCGTCTCTAACTCGCTCAGCCATTGCTCTACAGGAAACTGATAGACCTCAAGCCACACTACACCATTGCCTGCAAAGATGAATGAAATCAGTAATTTAATGTAAAGGTCTAATCATCCGCGTTTGTGCTATGAAAGAAGTTACTTACAGCTTACTGATGCAGCTCCGTAATGCCCACCTTCATGTAGGTCAAACATCAGAAAAATGCTTCTTACAGTGACATCTTCCTGTTTGACAAATGATTTAATCTTATTAACTTGGTTTTACTTAAGTAGTATTAAAGAACTATACCCTAAAAGAAACTAGCAAACAAAATAATAGCTAGCTGGAAGTAATATACCCACCATTGCGTTGATAATACTGAGAAGATGAACGGCGTCTGATTGAAACCCAAACATTCTGGCAACACCTGGAAATTGAACACATAGATATTGACTTCCAGATGACACAAAATAAGACAAAGAAAACTTTAAGATTCTTATGAAACTCACAGTATATGTGCTATCTTTAAGGAATATATTAATTTGACGAATACGCTCTGCTACAATGTCTAATAAAACTATAATTGTTTTTTCATATTTTGTCATACCACAACACAAACTTCAACACATTTTACAAACAGACCCATGTCAGGCATTGTAAGGGATTTTATTTATGGGAACTAAACACAGATACAAACTCTTTTTCTGTAAAAGACATTAAAAACCCAGGTTCTGTTTGCTTTCCACTTTGGGAATTGCGTACTTTCTGTTTGTTTATCGCATTACTTTGAATGTGTCAGTAATGCCAGAAAATAAAAAATACTAAGAAGTGTGGATACCTTTTTGCAAGGTACCACAACTGATACAGCGGAATATACATTTTTAGCATTAGATTACTGGCAGGTCTGTGGGACTCTACCCATGTCATCCACGGTCCCAAGCAGATAGGTCATCTGAGCCATTCTGGTCATCTGGATGAAGATCAATTCCAGCTGTGGTTGAAGCCATTCTGCAGCCAGGGCGAAAGAGGAAGCGAACCACACAGAGAGGCCCTGGGTGTGAGCCAAGCCTAGAAATCTGCCGTCTGCTGTGCATGTCAGACAGTTGGTGTTCTCTGGAAGCTGATGCAAAAAGGCACAATTGGAAAGTATTGAAAAACTTGGTTAACTTTGTCTAACAGAATAGAAATCATGTTCTATTTGTGAGCTTTTAATGCCTCTTTAATACAGACATTAGAACAAATGTAAAAAATGAGATTCTTACTTGATTTGCTGTGTAATGCAGATTATAGGTTTCAATCTTAATCGATAATATTGAATCATATTGTACTCTACCTGGGCCACATCGGTCAGTTCCAGAACAGGGACCTGGACAGGCTCTGGTTTGGCGTCGTCTTTGTCAACTCCTAGCATTTCTACTGTATCCTAAGCATTCAGTACATAATAAAAATAATTATTCTTGAATTATAGGTTTACACATAACGCATATTAAGCTAATTTACTTTTGACGCTGAACAAAATCAATCTGGACAACTTGATAGGCTTCGAACATCATAGCAACGGTTAGGTCGGTAATAATAGCATGACTAGGCTTGAAGCTGTTTGACATTATATAAGTAATATAATGTCTTTATATGACTTTTACCTTTGTTTTTGGAAACTTCCCTGAATAGCGCCGTCAGGCAGTTGTCATGACAACCCAGGACAAACAGAAGTCACGTGCCTATTTCTACGCACCCGGATGATAATGTTTACCTGTTTGAGCTGTAAAATGTATTTCAGGAGCTGAATTTATACCGGAATTTCGATGCGTTTCGAAGATTCGGATCATTTGGCCAGAAGGGTCACCTAAAAAATTATTGTATTTGATGAACACATTAAAACAAAAAACACAAAAACCCCGCATTTACTTTTTCCAATTCTTTCCTAACAAAATTTCACTAATTCAGTAACGTTTTATCATTTTGACACATAATTTATTGCATTTATCAAGTGGAATAATAGTAATACATGATTTTAAAAACAGTCTTAAATGTAAAAATCTTGTTTTATTCAAGCCTTATGTCAATACTACAACCACTTTTGTTTGGTCGTTTGAGGTGTTTACTGAGGTTAGCTCAACCTCAATGAATGCAAATGTGAGCAGTAGTTTTTAAGTCATTCAACATTTTATTTAATATATAACTTTACAATTACAATTATATGAAAATCTCTTTCAAATCTTCTTGTAAAATGTATTGAAAATGCAGTAAACTCAGACATTATTCCCACTTCAAATGGTTCAAAAGGACCAGGGTTGAGAAACACTAGGTTAGACATCCAGACATGCTTGGTTAATTGGTCACTCTAAAATGTACTAAGTGTGTGTGAGTGTGTGTGAGTGTGTGCCCTGTGATGACGCTCCAGCAACAGAAACACAGACATTATTCAAGATGGATAGAAGACAAACTCATTTCTCAAACTTAAAGGACAAGTAAAAGACTTACGACAATTAGGACTTTAACATTTTTAAACATTTTATTTTTGAAATTTTCATACCAGAACAAAAGGTAAACATTGGTAAATGCACAAACTCTCTCTGATTCCTCAGACAGGCTCTTCCTTCAGCACCTGTGCAGCTCACACTGGTCCCCTGAAAACCATCAACACTTATCCAGAATGGGGGGAGGGGGGGTGGAATCATTATGGGGGTTTTACATTAATGCTTCAGAAAAACAAACAAATATATATGTAGATACATACACATATTGCATCAATGGTCATGAAAACACATTTATGAAACATAACATTGATCCTGATGATAAATACTTAAATATCTACTTTATTTATGAGGACTCATGAGTACCAGACGGGATATGAATGAAACAGATGAGGACGGTAGTTTCTCATGTCCAAATGAACTACTGACTACTATTACTATTTTGTTAGTACCTAATAAAGTGTTGCTGGTAAAATAAGGCAGACTGATACGTGTGTGTATAATGACCTCTTCTTCATCATATTGGCAGTCTGAAAACCTCGACGTACAAACGTTTCACATTAAGGCTTCTTTGTCACTGACAACTTGATGACAGTCGGTTAAAAAAAAGTGCAAGAGTAGCGAGTGACTGCTGCCAAAACGGATTCCGTCTTGGGGGGAAAAAAACAAACAAAAAGAAAAAGAAGGCTATATGAATCTGCTGTGCAGGGATCATTGTGGAATCAATACGCAATCTGTAAAAGGCAAGAGAAGCAAGAGAACCCGAAGACGGGAATAAATGAGATGATGCCTGGATTTCCCTGGCTGCATGCCTACCAACACTTTGATTTCATAGCTCAGATGACTAATGTCACAGGACAGAGATAAATAGGTTTAAAATAAATACATCAGTAGTTTAATGAAAAAGGAAAAAAAAAAAAACAAAAGAAAGAAATAGACGGGTTTTTTTCTTGTCTAGGTTAAAATACTTCAGCAGATGTGCTAGTTTAGGCATTTTGGTCCATTTACCACCAGATGCTCCAGAGACGGGGGAATGCGGTTAATAAATACTTTAAACTTAAGTGCATTTTAGAGACAACACGGATGTCGGTTACAGTGAATCGACTGAGCCCTTTCTGTTCTCTTTGAAGGGAATCTTAATAAAATGGAAAATTACATGTCGTCATTTTAATCTCGTCACATTTGTAAAGCTATGAGTCTGGCTTTACAAACGTGAAACCTTTTCCCATTTTATGTCACTGCAATCACAAGCTTCTATGTATTTCATTGGGATTTAAACAGAAACAACGTAACGTAGTGTAACGCAACATATTTTATAGAATCTTTACGGAAATAAAATCTGATAAAGGTGGCTTGGAAACATAGTCTGCCCTCCATAAATAAACTCCAGTGCAAACAAACATCTCTAAAAGTCACTTTTCTAGTAAGCAAAATCCACTCCAGCTGTTCAGTGAAGGCCTCAAAGGTTTGTCAGAGAAAAGTTGTGACCAAACAGCATCATGGAGACCAGGTCCTGGAGAGCGTTATAGGGGGAGTTTAAAGCAGGACAAAGTGGAATAGTAATGAAAAAAAATCGTGCTGAGCAATATAGAATAGCCTTATTAGGCATAAAAAACCATTTGTTGAAATTTCTGGCCATACTTTTGCCACAAAGAAGGTCTGGTCCAAAAGAGACTAAATACAAAACAAAGAGAACCAACACTGAGCATTAGTCTGCACAACCTTAAGACATGACAGTGGCAGGATTATGCTGCGGGAATGCTTTTCTTCAGCTTAAGAGTTTTCACTGTATTTGTTTTAAAAAAATACACTATGTATCCTTTTTCCTTCCATTTCGTAATTATGCATGGCTTTGTGGCAGATCACAGCAATAAAATACGTCAAAGTTCGCTGTTGTAACAAAGTGTGAGAAGGTCCGGCACACCGTGACTCACCGTTCTGACTCAAATTTAAAAACTTTTTAAAAGCTGTGAGCAACGAATGAAGTTGATTATCTATGTTCACATGTGGGCTGCTTCTCCCATTCACTACAGACAAGGTTCATTCTCATAGCATGACATCAACTGGAATTAGACAAGTTTAGGAGAATGAAAAGCACAAAAAAAAAACAAAAAAAGAAGCTGTATAAGGAAATACAAAAGGAATGATTTCACAAGTGTCAAAAAAAGCAAAGTAAATAAGTTAAGGTCAAAATTTACATTGAAAAAAAATTCCAACCAAATACCTTCCAGTGATTTTTCGCTCAGTTATATTATGAGAACTTGAGAGAATTGTTTGAGGATTTAGCAAAAGTGTGTGTAAAAAGCTGCAGTCTCCTTTCAAAGCTGTTTATGTCACTGGTATAAATGCTTTGACACTCAGGTTGGGTTTGAAAAGTTGATGGTTTAAAAGAAACAAAAAAAAAGTAAACAAATGCTATGAGGAGGGCTTGGAGAGATCGTAGTCTTTGATGAGCTGTTTGATGTACGACAGTTTTTCATGAAGATACTTGCAGCGCTTCTTTTCCTCCCTGTAGTCTGGAAACTTCTGTGGAGAAAGGAGACGGCGAGTCAGGACATTTCGTACAAATCTATACAGAAAACACACACTTATATTTAAAATACATCATGTGGTCCCCTCCCTGTTTTTGCAATTCCACAGTTGCAAAATGTATTTATTGCCACACCTTTTCGCTCTGTTGTAAAATTGTGAGTCAATTTAAACAAAATGCGTCAAAAACATTTATTTTAAATGAGTCCCAACTCCCACCTGCAGATGGCAGCATTTCCTACTTCTACTGCATTGCTGCCTCAGCTTTACTCCCTGTCAAGTTATGGTCTATGATTGATTTGGTGAGTAATCCAAAGTCACATTTATCATACATAAGCACAAATATTGCAAATAATTTGTCTTGGTCTGTTATCTTACTGATGCTTATGGGTGAAATGTGACAAAATTTGATAAAAGTTGTACATTTTCAAAGTTTACTAAGATGTAACATTTAGAAATTTGCTAGAAAAAGATTTTACAAAAGTAGAGCAGCAAGAAATTTACACGTCCAACATAAACCTAAACACTTAAGCGCCGTTACCTTCCGAAACTTGCTGTACTTTTCCAGTATTTGATCTTCCATAGTCTAAACAAACAAACAAAACCAAAAAGGATTGCCAATTTATTGCAGTTGATTAAGATTGTACAAAACATCACATGTATCTTCATGCTGCAGGCATTGTTTCTGATAAGCAGCAGATATGTACCTTATATTCCTGTGTACCAGGAGACAGAGTCTTGATCTTGGAGCCCAGCTGAACAAACATGTGAGTTATGGCAGCGATCCGGGAGTGAAGGTCTTTGTACTCGTCGTACTCTGTGCAGAAATCCTCCTGATATCGCTGCCGTTGCTCCAAACTTGAGATGGGACTGTACGCCCTGCAGCGACAACACAAAACCCAAAGCACACTCTGTGAGGTGAAAATGGCAGCATGGATGTGGAGGTTTTAAGGATTAAAAGAGCTTCAAAAGTTACTGTCTTTATATTTTAATCTTAGGCTTAGTCCACTAGTAGCCAGGTATTTGGAAAATGGATACATTCCTTTATGTTTTGGCCTAAAATTCACACAAAATATCTGTTTTACACAACTAAAAACAATTATTTATAAAAACGTTCACCAAATTGGAGATCTCAGAAAATTCTGTAATTGTGTTTGCGTGTGTATGAACATGGGAGAACAGAGAGTGAGAATCTCACGCATTACAGTTTGTGACAAATAATCTGCCATTATGCTGCGACCCAATTCCCAATCAACATCATCTTGAGTCTTATTAACCTTTTATTCTAATAAGTTATTTAAAAGTACCTTCTTATATCTAAACACAAATGAACTTTCTGGTAACATTTTATATTTCCTAACAGGAAGTTGTGGTTGTTTTGAAGCAATCTGATTGGCTAACAGGTAATAACTTTGCCAGGCAGGCTGTGTGTTTGGCATGTTTACTGCAAACTTTAGGGAGGTATTTGTGTGAGTTAATGTGGATGAAAACTTTCCTGAAATTGATGGCGAGTGTGTGTTTTGTTAAAAATATGACGCATATTTCTCTTTTATAAAGACCCGGATATGTGTGTACAAAGCCTTAGATGTCAAAAACTGTTTCTGTTTTCTAAAGTTGTTCCGCAGAGCTGCGTTTCTTCTCCTGCAGTGCATTAGTTTGCCACAAGATGGCAGCAAGGCAGTCATGAAAAATTTCATGATAAGCTTATGACTCATCACAAAGAAAAAAAAAAACTACCATTAATAATATCTGTTTTTTGTCCAGTTAACGTCAGCGGAAAACAACATTTACCAGCAGAGACGGCACACAGATCAGTTACTTTACATCCTGTTTACACTCACAGCACGTAATCCGTCTTCTCCTCAGAGGCCGCAGCACTTGTGATGTCAGGATCTGCAGCAAACACACGAGATTAAGAAAATTCAATCAACTGCAGATGAGTCAGTGCAATCATCGACACAAGGCTCAGCTGTCCGAACGCTAAGCTCTGCGTTTTGGTTTCCCTGAGAACCGCGGAGCGTGAGGGAGCTTGTGCCACACGTCTCGGTCGGTTCAGACGGGCTAAAAGCTCCTGGGTGTCGGGGGACCCCCTGCTCCGCTGGAGCTGTTTCTGAGTCACTCAGCCACAGACCACAGCGAGGACTCATGAGGGGCTGACTCAGGGGAGCAAACACTGCCATGCTCAGGAGATAATACAGCAGAAACACACCACCCATGCTGCTGCCAGATAACCTCAGAGCAGCCTTAAGTCCTCCCTCTGGTCATCTGTTGTCAGGGGCTGTGGCTAAACTCATATGTTAAGTGCAGCAACAACTCTGACCAGGGCTGGATTTAGAAGATTAAGGGCCCCTGGGCTGGAGCCAGTTTTGGTGGCCTATCCCAGAATGATAAAATTAATGTAAATCACAGAACTTTTAATAGGGAGAAGGCCTGACACAGTAACACATTTTGCTGGATGATAAATTGTCCCAGAAATTATCACAATAAACAATGATATTGTTTGGGACCATTTTTAAGTAATGTAATGATAAAGGCATAATGATATAAGAACACATTCTCAAATCTCAATAAGCTTTAAATTCTAAAGAACAATTAACTCTGAAACTGGGCTCAGCCAAAATTAAAAGAAAACTGCAAGCAAACAAAGATGGTAAATAAGGTAAATGGGCTTAAGAAAAACATATGGAGAAAAAAAACAAGAAGAAGAAGAGAAAGAGAACTTACTGTCAAGTTTCTCTGTGTTCTGCTTGAGATCAGGACTCGACTGCAGCCATTTGGCTCCTTTGTCACTTTTTAACCTCTCCCGCTCCTTTTCTTTGTGCTTTTTGGATTTCTTCTTTCTGTTGTGGAGTTGCTGCTGAGTGCAGTCAGCGTCGCCCTGCGGCGTTTCCAGCTTGTTAACGTTAGCGTCCTGCGCTCTTTTCTCAGAAACATGTCCGTCAGCCGGGCCGTGCTCGAAAGGAAAGCCACTGTGGGCCACAGTTAGGCTGCTGGGGTTACCAGGGACGCCACCGATCCGCTGAGGTTCAGCAACGGAGAGGAGACTGGGGTCGAAGGTCACAGTTGCATTATCTTGTGCTCCTTTAGTGTTTGCGAGTCCTTTTGCCACAGACTGGTGTAACCTTTGGTCTGTAAGTTTTTGCCTCTTGGCAGAAAGTCTTTCCTGTGAGTCCAGGGGAACAGGACGTTTCTAGGGGAAGAAAAAGGGAGCAAATGGAAAAACAGAACAGAGATAATAACTGCATCTAAAACATTCTCAGAAAAATCCTTCAATCCTACATACAAAATGTCGCTACATCGCCAATGCTCTGAATGACACTACCAAACAAAAAAAAAGAAACGTGTGTTTAACAAGTCAGGTTTGTTTAGTATTAAAGGGAACCTTTGTGCCCAAACATGACTGCAGCATTTCAGTGAAAACTGTCATTGAAACTTTTAAACTTGATGCGTCATGGCAACATGAATGGTGAGTTTTCTGTTAACTCTTATTCTGTAGGGGTGCTGTTGTGGTGCGGGGCAAAGCACAACCCATGTATCGAGGCCTTGGTCCTCGTGGCTGTGGTCGCAGGCTCGATTCCCGGCCTGGTGACATTTGCTGCATGTCTTTTCTCTCTCTCATTACCCTCTACCCTTTTAAAAAATGTGTATACAACTCATTCTGTTGATGTTAGTTCTGTGTAGTAATAAGATCCTTTTCCCCAACTGCAACTTGTTTTAGTTTAATGATGAGTTACATGACGAGTACTAGGGAAAACAATTACAAAGAGTCGGAACACCGTCAGGAACAGTCGGAGGTCTTCGAGTCAACCCAAGTTCAGCATTAAATATGGCTGCTGCTTGTGTAAAACGACATTAAGGTTTCAGGTAGGACTGTGCAACAAATCAAATTTACTGTTTCATTTAGTCTACAAATTAAATATTTAGTTTGAAAACTAAGTATTTAGCTCCAGATTAAATATTTAGCTGCAAACTAAATGTTTAGTTAGCAAGCTACATTGGCAGAATAAACTAAACTTAGTTCTGAGGAAAATACTTGGCAAGCTAAATATTTATTTTGCCAAACATTTAGCTTACTAACTAAATAATTAGTGAGCTAGTTAGCTAAGATAAATTTAGGACTGGTCTAAATTAGGGGTTGAACGACTACATATTTTTTAAGGTCGACTACATCATGACAATAGTCGAGTCGATGTCGACTAGTCGCGGTGACGTCATAGTGACGTAAGCGCAAAACCCTT
>CAEGAF010003712.1:0-25495 GCA_903067075.1 Micropoecilia bifurca
AAGCCTTCAAACATAATAGTTTTATTTAACCATAATGACCTATCTTTACTATAAAAGGTGAAGAATAATATAGAAATTAGTAATAATGACTGAAAAACGAACTTCGGCTCCGTTGTTTTTTTTCTTCTCCGCTCTCTGCTTCATGCTGTCACGGTTGCTTGGCAACATGAGTTACGCTGAGGTGGGGGCGGGGCCAGTTGGTGAAGGCTGGACCGTCCGAATCCACAGATATTTTTCTTCCGGTCTTCGTTTTTCCCGTCCTTCGAAGGACCCGTCCTACGTAGGACGGGTCCTTCGAAGGATGCAGACCCTGAATTTGGACACAGCTTATATGGTTCACCGTCCTACTGCATCACTTTAGTTACTATTTTTATTTCAGATTTTTTTATATTTACATGTTCTCCTTTTTATGGTTTGGAGTTACATTTGGAATTTTACTTGATTTCTCTAAATTGACTGTTTAGAAAAGCGATATATAAATATATTATTATAAGATATTCCTGATGAATCAGTATGACCTAATAAAGTCTAAATTATCATTAGTGTGTTGAAATGTACAGGATTTACCAGCTAAAACATCAGGACATGAGCAGAAACACGTTTTCTAACAGTGTTTCCTAGAAACCAAATCTCATCACTACTGTCTGGTTCTTCCTGTATTATGGAAGAACCAGCAGCATCATCCATCCTTTAAACTCAGGGGCTTCCTAAGGGTTTCCTGGAAAACCAACCAGAGCAGTGACAATTATAAGCTCACACCTAAAGGCTGCCTCTCACATTTCAAGCAGAAATATGTCTTTTTAATCCCGCCATAGAGATAAACCAACAAAAATGACTTTGGTTTCTCAGTCAGAAGACAAAGAGCTGCATCGTACCTTCTGCTAGAGACGGAGGCTCCGTGGGGCCAGATGTGGGGGCCTGGGCAGGGGGGTTGCTCTCCTGAACCGGGCTGCTGGGGATACCCTGGGAACCAAACAATGCACATCAATCACACACACACACACACACACAGCTGCACACTTCCTGGATTCTGGTTGGAAACACTCAAAACACCCAACACTAAATTAGAACAAAGAGATCAGAGTCTACAGTCCAGATCGATCCTGACCTGCTTACACGGTCAGGGAAAAAACTCACATTCTGACCAATCTGGAGTTCTTCCTAAAATGGTAAGAGTAGTTCAGTGTGTGTGTGTGTGTGTGTGTGTGTGTGTGTGTGTGTGTGTGTGTGTGTGTGTGAGGCGTACAGTGAGGAGGTACTCCACCGCTCGGTGAGGGTTGTTGAAACTGGCCCGTAGTGCAGCGACCACTCGCTCTCTCTCGTAGCCCATAGACATGATCTCTGTCAGCATGGCCTCGTATTCGGCTCCAGTCACTGCAGACAGCAGGAACAACGGCTCCGTTTTACTGCGGCTGGCAGGTGTCAGCAAAAACTGTTGAAATACTTTCAGAAATAAACTGTTGACTGATATCAGAAATAAAACTGCCTTAAAATGATATGAACTCCAACTAAACTTTGCTTTTTACATCTTAGATTTCAAAGTTTAATGGGGTTTTTTTGCTGTTTTTTTTAGTTTTCTTTGATTTAATAAAATGCACACACACAAACCAAAAAATTCACAAGTGGGAATTATTGATTTCATATTTCTAGATATGAATTGGATAATTCATATTATCCAATTCAACATTTGAATTGGATAATATTTAAATGAGTTTAGAGACACCTGATGACACCAATATAGGGAGAGCTGTGTCTCACCGGTAACAATTATTGCTATGGTAACAATTATTGCTTGTTATAATTTGAGCTAAATAGAGAGAGTAGATATTAAATGGAAGGGGCTGAAGGTGGAGCCCTGTGGTGCCCCTGTGACTTCAGTCAGCTCTGATGAAAAGTTACCTACTGACACAAAGAGGTTTGGTTCATCACACAATTAATATCTCAGCCACAAATCACACAGCTGCAGATATTAAACAAATTAAAGGATAAGAACTGGAAACTGACATTTTAACTCCAGTTAGCTAAGGACTGAAATGCTTAATGACGTTACCAAATTAAACCAAAAGCTTTTCTGAGAAATGAATACTTTTGATGTTTGATTTTTTTAAACAAACTACAGATCTGTTGTTGACAGAAGTTGCTTCTAATCAGGCAGAAACAGAAAGTCAGATGCTTTGATTTTCACTCAGTTCCACAGCAAATAGATTTTTTCTAAATGTCTACCTCAGCACTTCTCAACACTCCTGTTTGCTTTCAGATGCTGCAAAAGCAGCAACACGATCAGGTGTGATGTCAATCTGAAGCTACAAATGCTGCATTTAGAAGCTGCATCCACAGCAAAGATGCCTGGAGAACAACAGTTTACCAGGCTTTAAATAGACTGTTAGACCAAAAAATATGCAATGCAAAGGAGAATGTTATTCACTTTACATATTTAAGGTTTATATCAATCAATCTATGAGAACAACACTTCTAAAGTGTAACAGAAAACTCCATGTTAAGTCGTCCCCAGCTGCTTCCTCTCTGTCTGGGGATGAAACAGGAATCCCCCTCATCACTCTGTGACGCCGCAACAAGGAAGGGCTTGTTGTTGTCAGCCTCTAAACATAGAAGCGGCAGCAGCACAGCGCAGCCTGTAAAGTCCCGACTGACAGCAGCAACAGCTGCTGGCCGACAATGTGGACAGAAAAACGCAGCAGCGCGACAATATCTTCAATAACAAGGTCAGAAAGCTGCTGGACTGAACCAACGGCAGCAGCTACTGTATTGTATTGTATTGTATTGGAGGCACTAAGCGGTCAGGTACCTACCGAGTGTCGAGGAGGCGTCCAGCCCCTGACTGACCCCACTGGAGCTGCAAGACACCAACACACTTTAGATTTTAGAGGGAGAGTTGAGCTTAATGGCAGAAAGAAGATTCTAACTTTGTCATCCCTTACAAGATAAAGTGGGATTTTCTTATAACAAATTTATATCAGTAATGATTTATTGGTTAATGTCAAGTTGTCATAACAGACATTTTAAATAATGTCAACTTTGTATTAAAAGTGTCGTAATTTACCTGATGATGCTTTATGACAAGTCATAAATAATCATGAAGGCTTATTCATGTTCATGACAGGAGTTATGTCCTGTTTCTGACAGTGTCATGTCAGTCTTATTCACCCCCTTCAAATAAAGTGTCACCAAAACATTAAACTAAAGCACTAACTAACTAAAGCAGCTGCATTCAGTCACCATCTGAATGTGGATGGGAAAAGTCAACTTTGATCTGCTTAAGATAAAACTGTTCCAGTAGAAGGTAAAGAATCCATCTTAGATTCTTTACCTTCACAAACACAACACTGGTTCATCTCTTTATTAAACACAGGGAGAACAAATAAAAGTTTCTTCAGCAGAAAACTACTGATTTAAACCAGTTGGTTCCAGAGACTTTCAGACCAATTTATCAGCTGACTTGAACTCCTGCAGCCTTTTAATATCAAACATGAGTGGAACAGTAACGTGGCAGGAATCAATATCGTTCACAGAACGTCATGGAAATTGAATTAGTTCTTTTAATAATGAAATGAAATGTGAAATGGTTCATGTTTCTCCTCCACATCAGCTGTACCTGGCTGGCTGCTGCGGTTCTGTGGCTGCCGTGTTGGGCTCCGGTTTGGCCTCCTCTGAAGAAATGGGGACAGCTGTGGGGGCCGGAGCCGGAGCCGGGTTTGTAGCCGGGTTTGTAGCCGGAGCCGGAGCCGGGGTGGAGGTGGAGGTGGAGCCAGAGTCTTGTACAGGCGGCTTGGGGGCTTCTGAGGCTGGCGGTGAGGCTGGAGCTGCAGGTTTAGCCTTTCATGAATTAAAAACAGTCAGAAGAGAAAAATATTAGAAAACTACATTAAACAAAAAGAAAACATACTAACTCATGACAGCGATCAGAGTTCTGGTAACAAAATCTAAACTTTTGCCACAATTTCCCATGTTTGCAGATTCTACCTCTTCTGTGTTTAAATTGCAGTTTTACCTCTAGGTTCCCTAAATAAACAAACATATTTCTATAACATTTATACTGTGAACACAATTATCAACCAGGTGATGTTTTAACCATGTCATCATCTTAAGGAACATTTTCTAAGTCCAACTGGGACAAACGTCATTGTTTCAAGGTGACCTACTGAACTATTGTGCAAAATTCATATTTTGCCCCTTTTTTGTTTTCCATTTAGTATTTCTGTTGATTCTAAAAACAGCCCAAGCTTTTAAAAACAAACAGCTGTTTTTGGAAACAAATTGATGCTATATGGTGTCTGAAAATATGCCATTAAAAAAAAAACTTCTAATTACTGAGTCACCTAGCAACCCAAGTGAAGCTGCTGCACAATGGCTGCTGGAAAAGACAAGTGTTTTGTTGTTGACTTGCCATCCAGAAACCAATTGCTGCATCGTTGTTGAAAAGCAGGAGGCTCCACTTCTGCTTTTCAAAGATGTCTGCTTTTATAATGTGTTTGCTTCCATTTTCAGGTGTGAGTGTAAACGCTGAGCTGTGGGGGGGGGGGGAAGCAGCAAATTGCAAATTATTTGGATTTAAAGTGACAATACACCCTAAAACACCTCATTCTGAAAGGAGATCAGAATAGGCAGAAGGATTAGAACAAAGAACAAAGACTAAATTATCATTAATCTTGTGAAAAAAAAATGTCATGAACTTGCTTTGCATAGCCAGTTAGTACATGGCTATAGTAACTGGTTATAGGAAGTATAATGGCTCAGCTTAAGCACAGAATGTAATATGTATCTGTGTAATGAGGCAGGGTTTGGGTTAAATAGATAAATATATCAATGTGTGTATAATTATTAGAAAGGTTCTTTTTTTTTATTCGAAATGGGCCAGAAAAATAGAGATAAAGCCGAGTCTAAAAAGTCAAAAGTTAAAAAAAAGTCTCTCAGAGGGATGCAGCAGTGGACGCTAAAAGTATTGCAGTGTGATCACAGAACCGTCAAACGTTTTGCTTCAAACAAACGCAGGAAAGAAAAAAACACAAATTAATTGTCATGGATTTGAGAATAATCAATGTGAAGCTACCAGGAAGCCCTTATGTTAGAGTTCAATCATTCCATAAACTTCTACCTGGAAGAAGTACAGCATATTCAGAGACATGGGCTCTGTGGGGAGGGCAGAAACCATTCTGCCACATTTTGGATCAACCAAGAACACTGGCAGCTGATTAATAAAAATTTTAACAAAAAAAATCCACATAATTTCCAAAAGCCATTTCTCATTTACCCATTATCATCAAAATTTGGAGAATAATTAGAGCTATGCTTCATAATCTCAGATTATACAGGAACGTTGTGCTAAAACAGCCTTTGACTCCAGCAAATCCATGTTCATTTCTAACCACCGTAAGAAGCATGAAATGAACCATCAGCCTTGAATTAATCCCTAATCTCACCTTGGACACCATCACTACAACAAAATTCTTCTCGTCGATCTTGTAGTCTTTAATAGGTGTGTCATCTTGCAAGATTTTCCCAGCATAAATCAGCTTCTGTCCAGAAACGGGGAAGTTGTCCTTTCCCCGCTCAGCCTCGATCTTCTCCTTCAAGGCCTTCACCTGATGGAAGACAGCAGACATGACGGCAGACAGATTAAAAATCTTCTGTTGACTCTGAACATCTGACCTGCAGTTCATTCCGTCACATTTCATGGAGTTTTATTCTGGTTATGTGTGAGTAGAAGAAAACAGATGCTGCAGGGGGAAAAACATATTTTACGCATTTGTAAGACGCCTGTTCAATCAATACCTTCTCAACTGTAATTTAGGTCTGGACTTTGACTGGGCCGTTCCGACATAAATATGCCATCGTGCTGGAAAGTCAACCTCGGCCTTCATCTCAAATCCAGACCGTCATGTACCTGGTCCCATCACAGGTGTCTTTGCTTCAGCACATAAGAGCCAAATATTTAGGACATTAATTGTAAGTAATTCAGTAACTTATCTAAAAGTTGCAGAACAAAGGCTCATGAGGATTGGCACTAAAGTGGTAAGTTGTTAGGTTTTGTAAAATATTTTTTCTGTGGCTCTAATGGCCTTTATTTATCAGTATTTAGCCAGGAAATAACTGGCTGAGTCAACGCCAACATGTGGCGCCCGCTCTACCGCTGCACCTCGTCCCAACTGGGCGTTGTTAGTTTGAGCCACACAATGTTTTTCATTAAGTCCAAAGAGACTCGTAACCTGGTCAATGAAACTGAGCTTTGGCTCTCTGCTGCTCCTCCAGAGTTACCATGAGCCTGAAGGATAAACGTTTCCTCAGCTAGTGCTTTAGTTGAGGTTTGCAGACATAGCTTGGCAGATGTGCAGTTGTGTCATATCATTTCTATTTTTGGGTGATGGATTGAACTGCAAATTATGAGTTGTTCAAAGTTTAACATATTGTTTTATGCTCTACTTGTGTTAATGTACTCCATGTTCTGCATGATGGTGTTTGTTCACTAAAAAACTAGCAAGGCTTCACAGAACAGCTGGTTTTATGCTGAGATTAAAATAAATTATTCTGAACACAAAGTTTGACATAGATGTATCAGAATAAATACAAGTATAAAAACCTTCCATTCATTTGCTTATGAACAAATTGAAAACTATAAAAAATTAATTTTCTTCCCACTTTACAGTTTACTAATTTTCCTTGGGCTATGACATAAATTGAATAAAAATACACTCACTGGATTTTAATGTGGAAAAAGTAGAAAAGCATTTGATTACAAGGCTTCTGCTTAGTGCCAAAATACTTCAAACAAGAGAGCAACTGAAAAACTAGCTAAATTATCTAATTCAAAACAGCCCAACTATATTTCTGAAATGACTGAGCAGTGACTTGACTTTTTTTCCTACCTTCAATAAAAACTTTAGTTTCGAGTCCTAGCTTAGCATTTCTCTGCGTCTCATTCTATAAAGTTCGAATACAGGAATAACTCTCAGTAATATCGCAGTAAAGAAGCCGAATGGTCGTTTAGCATTTGACTCACATGATACACCCCGCATTCGAGAGCATGTTAAGAGCCAGTTCCCACTGAGCTAGCTGTACAGCTAGTCATAATTGGCAGAGTCATAAGCATTAGCATTAGCGTCCCCCTACTTCATGTTGTAAATATTAGGTATTCAGGGTAAAAAACTACGTCAAGTCCTGGTACAAAATGAGCAACAACCATCTCATACACAGGCGACAAACTTAAAATGTCAAATAACTTATTAATGGCTGCGTCGGAGGGACTTTGTTGGTATGCTGTCAAGCTAACGGTAGCAACATTAGCCTGCTAAAGTTAGCCCGTAATGCATTTGAGGTGTCGCGTTGTTTCGGAATTTAAGGAAGGCTGCCAATGTGCGCTAAATACGCCCCATTTTTGCCTAAATTACGCGAATATACAAACCACTCAAAACTGCATGGTCCACCGCAAACTAAAACACAAGTAATACAGCTAGTAATGTTAGTTGCGCTAGTTAGCAAATAGCCTCTCACCGTTTGTTCGGGGTCTATCTCAATCTGAATAGTCTGCTGCTGCAGTGTTTTCAGCGTGATCTGCATGGTAGCGACGGCTGACGTTGTGTCAGATTTTCTTCCGATGGAGAAACAGTTGCTTCGCTAAGCAGTTAGTTTGTTTTAAAAGTTGGCGTTTCGGGTAAGATGGGAGCTAACCACAAATGTGTGTATCCATGAGCACTCAGCAAATCGCCATCTTTGGTGACAAGCTGGTGGAGCAGTGAGAGAGGCAGAGCTGGTAGCCACGAGATCTCGTTGCAGAACGACGCGATTACGAATCGGGACTGTGACGGCAGCGCGACAGTAACGAAACGATATGGAAAGTTGGAGAAGACACAACACGTGGAGAACAAAACTTTATTTATGTGTTTATTGTCCTTTATGTCACTTTAATTCTAAGTTTAATGTGGTTTATCTTACCTGGCTGCTGTTTTTAAAGCTTTTGTTGATCTTTTTTTTTTACTTCTATAATATAATTTGAATGTATTAATTTTAGACAGCTTTCTGTATCTTGATAGGAACATAGTGTATGAAAGCATAAATCTGGGGAGGGATCCCAAAACGATTCACCATAACCCTTCTGAATGGCTCTTTGGTCTCCAACTTGAAAGAAGTTGGAAACCACCGGAACTATCCACTGATGGTGATAAAAGAAGGTCTTTGGTCAGAGAGGTGACCAGGAGTCCAATAGTCACTAAAACTGTTTCAGTCTTTCTTCGTGCACATAAAAACAAAAACATCCAAAAGGTCAGTCAATGCTAATGTTTTTCTCCAATCATAGCATAGTGACCGTCCAGATGGAGGCACTTCTTCCTAAAAGCCACCTTAGAGCACATCAGACCAGGAGAAACAAAATCAGCTGTCCTGATAAAACCACATTAGAAATGTGTGGCCTGAACTCCAAGCCTCAGTGCACAAACACTGATCTCAATCATGTAGTACTTATTCATATGCAGACACACATATCAATATTCTGATTGGACAAACTTTTACTGTGAAAACTGTTTTCTTGGATGCATGTAAATACATAAGAAATAACAGCCCTTAAAGTTAATTCCTCTTCTGGGTATGTCTGTTCCTGGTCCATTCAATTGACTCTAAAGGAGGACAAACTGCTCCAGAAAGTTACATTCTCATCCAGAGAGTGATATCTACATGTTATGAAACTCTCTCTACGGATAAAAAGAAATGCTCCTCCTAATAAGTAGACTGCAGGCTGTATAACAATGAAGTAATGAATTTATTGTACAGATAATTTTACAAAAGTGCAGAAATTGTGACTTGAAGGAAAAATTTGATGTGGAAATGTTTATGAACATATTCACATAACACGTTCTGGATTGAAATGCATAATGAATGCACTGGGAAAAGCAGCTGGAGCTGAATATGAAAGTCTTGGTTTTCATCTTTGAGTATTATTTCTGTTCTTCTTAAGTTTTTTTTTCAGACACTTTTTATACATGGTCAAAGTAAATAAAGATTTCTTTTCATGTGCCCAATATCCACCCATTCCTCTGTTTGAACCCCTCTCGTAAATTTCTCAAAGTTTTCTTAAAGAAATCACGCATATTTAGAAAATTCAAAAGCTCAGGAAACCTTAGTTACCTCTCAGACAGGAGGAGCTCTTGATAAAGTTGAATCTTTAATCAACTAAACGTAATCTGGCTTTTCAATTTTCCACAGAATTTCCATCTGAAGGAAATGTTTCTGCTTTTTGCAGGACAAATCTCACAATTTCTTGTAATAATAGCAGATTTCTCAGGAATCAAGCTGTTTAATTGAAGAAAGCCAATGAGACAAAACAACAGGCAATTTTTCTGCTCTAAATTAAGGAATTTAGAAGAAAACGGAATCACTTGTTAGTCAATGTCAGATTAAAGAAAAAACACAAGCAGTCTGCAACAGTATTCAACCTTCTTGTCTCTGAGAGAAACCAGTTGCCCTGAGAAGTTGCCTGATGCCTATTGACTGAACAGAGTCCATCTATGTGTAATCTAAGCTCAGAACAAATCCAGCTGCTCTGCGATGCCTCAGAAGTTCAGAGATTATCGAGGAGCAAACAGCATCATGAAGTCTAAGTTACACAGCAGAGAGAAAGACCTGGAGAAGCTTAAAGCAGAGAAATATTAAAAATATAACAGCTCACTTTTCAATCCATCATCTGGAAATGGAAAGAGTATGGAATAACATTAAGCCTACCAAGAAAAGGCCTAGTCAAACTTCAGCCACCTTAGAGCAGGCTGAAGTTTTCCTGCTCTAAGGTGGCTGGCTGAACAAGGAGAGCTAGAGGTACTAGTATCCACTTCAGTGGTCTGTGTGTATGTATAACATAAAAATCCACAAGAAAATGGCTTTTAGATAGCTGTCCACTGTAGTGACCACTCTGCATAGATCATGAACTGGACCAGGTTTAGTCCAGATAAAAACTGAAGGAACCTTCCAGCAGCTCTGACTTCTTTCTTGCTGCTCTTAAACCATTTCATTGGAGCTCTGTCTGGATGTTTGGATCTCTGACCTGCTGGAAGCTGAAACTCCATCAAAGCATCAAGACTTTTCAAGACTAAGAGAGTTTTAGATGATTGTTGGTGAAGAAAAGCATCCCCACATCCTGCTGCTGCCACCTCCATGTTTCACAGTGTGAAGGTGAAAGTATCTGTTTTCTGCTAAACTTGCTATTTTCATGTGGGGGAGAAAGAAACAACTTTGATTTGATATGTTGGTGTAAAATAATTTTTTCCAAGTGTTTGTTGTCATGACAACTGATTCTGGTGCCTGGAGCAGAACCAGGACCAGAACCTGATCTTAAAGCTAAATGTAATCCACTTTAACTCAGGTCAGGTTGTTGCTCCTGTAAACATCAGGTTGAATCTGATCTTCTGCAGCATCTGAAAGAAATGTTTCTACACTTTAGACCAAAAAACTTACAATATATTGTAATGATGAAGATATAATGTTCCAAATTTTTCAGCAATCAAGTTGTTTTATTAAAGAATGCCAAACAGAACAATGCACATTTATTTCTCTGACCTAAATCTTAGGAATACAGAAGTAAACAGCATCAGTTTGAAGGTAAATTTAGCTTCAGTTTTTCTTTGGATCACAATAAGGAAAACAGCAGAAAGTTCATTTCACGTCAATATCAAATAATTTAAAGAACAACATTTGTTCTGCAGATCCGTTCTGTGTTATAAAAGAATTAAAGAAAACATCAGCAGAGATCATTAATGGTTCCTGGAACATACAGACTGAGAACTACATTTAAACCAGAGAACGAAAGGAGAATGGAACAGCAGAACCATGAAGGCTCATCAATAACCAGAGAGAAGAGAGGAAATCTAGTTGGGTTTCATGAACTCTGCAGAGGATTCATGTTGCCATCCCCCAAAACCCAACTCCAGCCAGCAGCGGCTGAGTGAATGTGGTCTGGACTCTGTGGAGGAGAGTCATGGTTTCAGAGACGCTGTAGGACAGAAGACCTGCTGTGTGATCCAGGTAAACTCCTAGTCTGGAGGAAACTGGACCTGACATGGAGGTCCAGATGTTGTTGTGACCAAAACTAGAATCATTACAATCTAAAACCCAAGAATTGTCATTATATCCAAATTTAAATTCATTTCCATTTCCTGCTCTGCTGATATTCTTGTATGCGACTGATACAGAAACATATTCCCAGCTCCTCTCCACCTCTCAGTAACAATGTCCAGTCAGACTCTCTCTACTCAGAACTTGATGCTGATCAGTGAATCTGTCTGGATGACTAGAATAATTCTGTGATCCACCCATCAATGTCATCTTCCTGTTCCCCTCTGATAGTCCCAGCATTGTGTGTACTGTGTTTGGATCCAGTGTGATTTCCTCAAGTATGCTAAAATTTAACATTATTAATTATTTATTTTTCACCAGTGGGAGCAGAGAGAAAAGTGTCCGCCTTCACTGAGACCTAGAGAAGTGACTTACATGTTCATTTTCATGACAAACCCACTCTGACATAAGGTGTAGCTTGGTATATAATTGGGTTTGTTTTATTTTAAAAACAAAGGTGGGCAACTATCACTGCATTCTATATGAGTCCACAGAGCTATTTACAGTAGCTCTGTGGACTATTATGTCATTACGACTTACTTGAAATGATCAAGTTATTCAAGTTGGGTAACCTTAAGAGGTACAGCTGAAACATATTAACATGCTTAAGTTTGAGGTAACAAGTTTGCATGAATTAAACTCCCCTTATTGCATTTTGCAGTACAGAACTATGAACCTTGATCAAAAATCAAAGTGAACAGAGGAACTCTATTTGGGCTTAATGAACTCTGCAGAGGATCCAGTGTGCCAAAGCCAAACTCCAGCCAGCAGCGGCTGAGTGAATGTGATCTGGACTCTGTGGAGGAGAGTCATGGTTTCAGAGACGCTGTAGAAGGACAGAAGACCTGCTGTGTGATCCAGGTAAACTCCTAGTCTGGAGGAAACTGGACCTGAGATGGAGGTCCAGATGTTGTTGTGACCAAATCTAGAATCATTACAGTGTAAAGACCAAGACTTGACATTGTGTCCCAAGCCACATTCAATCCCATCTCCTACCCTGCTGATATTCTCATGTGCAACTGCAACATAAACCCAAGGTCCGCTCCACTCCACCTCCCAGTAACAACGTCCAGTCAGACTCTCTCTACTCAGGACTTGGGGCCAAAAAGTGAATCTGTCTGGGTGACTAGAATAACACTGATATTGACCCAATCTTGTTGCCTTCCTGTTCGCCATTGATAGTCCTAGCCATCCGCCTGTTGTGTTTGGATCCAGTGTGATTTCACATGAATATTTCAAGAACCCACCTCTGGTCTTTGGTTCTGGTCCAGACAGTAGAACATCCACCTCAGTGACCATCAGTGAGATGTTTGTCCATGAGTCTCTCAGGACGTCCTGTAGTTTGTCTCTGAGCTCTGACACAGCTGCTGTCACGTCCTCAAAGTGTCTCAGAGGACGGATGTTGATGCTGGATGAGTGTGTCGACTCCCTGAGTGCTGGCAGTGAGGGGTAGTTGAGGAGAAACTGGTTGTGATCCTCAGTGTGTGAGAGCTGCTCCAGCTCAGCGTCTTTCCTCTTCAGCTCACTGATCTCCTGCTCCAGCTTCTCCTGAACATCTTTGACTCGACTCACTTCAGTTTCCTGCTGGGATCTGATCTGCTGCTTTACCTCAGAGCTTCTCTTCTGGAGGAGACGGATCAGCTCAGTGAAGATCTTCTCACCGTCCTCCACTGTTTTATCAGCAGAGTGATTGATGGCCTCCACCTCCTGCTGAAGCAGCTTCACATCTTCCTCTCTGTCCTGGATTCCCTGCTGGATTTGTTGTCGCCTCACCTGGAGCTCCTTCTGCCTCTCAGTCCTTTCTTTTGTCGTTGTAACTGTTTCATGGCCTTTATGTTCATCCACAGAGCAGAGATAACAGATACACTTCTGATCAGTGCGGCAGAACATTTTCATCACCTCATCATGATCAGAGCAGATGTTCTCCTGGAGGTTCTTGGACGGATCCACCAGCTTGTGTTTCTTAAATGTAGCTGAATCATAATGAGGTTGAAGGTGTTTCTCACAGTAAGAGGCCAGACAGACTAAACAGGACTTGATGGCTTTCAGTTTTCTCCCAGTGCAGAAATCACAGGCCACATCTTCAGGTCCAGCATAGCAGTGGTCAGTAGCAGCAGCTTGGAGTCCAGTCTTCTTCAGCTGCTCCACTAAAGCTGCTAGCATGGTGTTCTTCTTTAGCACAGGCCTCGGTGTGAACGTCTCCCTGCACTGAGGGCAGCTGTGGATTCCCTTCTGATCCTCTTCATCCCACTGGGCTTTAATACACTTCATACAGTAGCTGTGTCCACAGGGAATAGCCACTGGATCCTTCAGTAGATCCAGACAGATGGAACAGGAGAAGGTTTCTCTGTCCAGCTGATTCTGCTCCATTTCTGCTCTCGGTCACAGTGACAGTGTGAGATTCATTTCCTGAAAGCAGAAACTGGGTCACCTGTCACACCAGAGAGGCAGCAGCCAATCAGCTTTCACCTTCAGCAGATCCTGGATTCACCCAGATTCAAGGCGTGTTTGAGCAGAAAGAAGAGAGAGAAATATGAGAAAGACTGGAAGATGATGAACTGAATGAGTGGAGGAAGAAGAGAGTCTGGTTGTTCTGTTTTAATTTGTAATGGAGCAACAACATTAAGTAATGAAGAAGCAACAATATTAGTTGATACATTTTCCAAAATATATAAATAATATGATTGCACAATGGAGGCAACTTTTTTTTTTTTTGAAAATTAGTAAATAATACAATGTAGTGTCATTTTTCAGTAGTTGAGTTCAAACCTGCTTTGAGAAAAGTTAAAATGTCAACTCCAGGAAATGATTAAATCTATTACATAATGATAAATGAACTCGGTGAATATCCAAAGTGAATCTTATTGGACTTGTTTAACAATGTATGGGAATGTAAAATATTATCTAAAATTGGTGAAGAGGTTATATAGACCCCAAACCTTGAAAACTTATAAATATTCATATTTCAGTCTATTTTGTCATTAACATGCAGGTGTTAGAACAATATTCACAAGACAGGGCAAATCAGACATAATATGCTGTTAGCATAACATATGACGTCATGCTGGTCTGTCATATAAACAACCAATAAATTCTGCTGAAGTTGGTGGCTGTTGTCTTACAATAGATAAAATAGTTAAAGATTTCAAAAATAGTATATATTAGTATATATTATACTAATATATTATATATTATAATATATTATATGTATATATTAGTAGTTCCTTACAAAAGTAAAAAAAAAAACATAAAAAGAGCTAAAAACAAACTAACTCAAAAGCTAAGGCTCTTTATTTGAAAACCATTCTGAATATCTGGAAACTTTCCTAATCCTCATTGGTGCAGTTTTCTGAAGCTGTCAGCAGGGGGCAGAGTCACCCCACCGCACAGAGAGAGCTACAGGGATCCAGGGACCGGTGAAAATGAAGATATATTTTTCTCAGTGATGACAGCCAGCCTGTCTGTGGATGTGTTGGTCTCTGTCAGCGCTTTGCCCGTTTATTCAGAGCTTTAGAAGAGGAGAGAACATTGTGTCTGCATCCATGGGGGTTATATTCTACCAGAGAACATGGAGAGGCGAGTGGGTGGACTCAGTGAAACTTATGCAACAGAGAAATGGACAGGAAATAGATCTGGTTTCTCACACTATATATCCATACATACACATTGTAGACGGACTTTTTAAAGCTTTCCACAATCGTTGCCACGCTAATCTGATTTAATCCAAGGAAACCTATTCCTGTTTGCATGATTTTGTTCAGCCTCTTTCTTGTTGAAAGCCATTTAGTAAATTACATATTCATGCACAGACTCACACAATACCTAGCGCATACACTGTGCCTTCTGTTAGCACCAGTCAAACCTCCCAGCCATAAATGTTTCATGGAATCATCCTCTGATCCATCACGCGTTGCCAGATTTGCAGCCTCCCTCAATGTTGGTCCTTTTCTCCCAGCTATTAATTTCATTTCTGTTATTTTATGTCCAATCCAGGTTATTGTTTTTGTTGTTGTACCTCTAAGTTCAACTTGTCCTATTGATACAGTTTCTGATGTTTCTCTGAAACATTTAAAAATGTGAAAACAAAATTAGGTGTTTAGATTCAAGTGTCTTCAGTTACACTGTATGTTGGATTGCTACTAAATACATCTTATATTAGCTCGTACCATGTACTTGTCAGTGATGTAGTTGTTATTATTTCTATATACTCTGTTTCTTTCCTCTCTTTCTTTCTCCTTTTAAAAATATTCCTCACCTTTCTTTCCAGTTTTGCCATCTCCACATCCATGTTTATTTAAAATAAAGTTATGTACATTTGTCAAGTGGAACGTCATAGAGAAAGCCATCCCATCATGTTCCATTGTGAAAGTAAATCTGTCGAGCCTCACCTTGGAGCTCAAACAATTCTGAATGCTACACTGCCAGATAACATGTAAAACAAAAGTAAATAAAAATTAGAAAAAAAGTGTAAGTGAGTAAATACTTTTGTCCACTGAAATCCAGTTTTGTTTTGTTTTTCTGGGAGAACGATGAATATGAGCAAGAGTGAGGATGGTGCCCTAAATGTGTGTTCATGTGGGTTAATTCTAAAGGACAGAACTATTAAAGATTAACAACAGAGCACCATGTTTTATTGAGACAAGCCACATTCATAGGCATATGGCTCAAAACACAGACCTACTTAAATATGCGCTCTTGTGCGCAGGGTTTATTTCTGCCTGGCAAAAAGAACCTATTTTCTTTAGAAACAGCTTTTTGCTGCAGTGTTGCAATACTGAAAAGAAGAAAATCATGAACAAGAGTATAGTATAAGATTTTTCTTCACACTTTTGACATGATTTGTCTTTGAGTTTGTGCTTCTTAAAGAAAGTACAGCTGCTTCTTTTTGGTACTATCTCACTGCCCAGCAGCTTGCATAAAACAGGAGCTCCAGTATTGTCAAAGGTCCAAATGGCTATAAGGGAAATCTGAACTAAATACTTAATGCTGTGTGGAACCTACTGCCAAAGCAAAAGCTCCAACATATGCATGTGTGGACTCACAGGACCCCTGGGGGTGTTTCAGAGCGCGGCAGAGAAACACAGTAGAGACTTTGGATTCTGGTTCTGATAGTAAGGGGGCTCCTGGGAATTGTATTCAATATGCTTTGTGAGTTTCTAAGATTTTAATTTGTGCTTGTTCCAAGATATTGTAAATAATATGTTTTGTTGTTTGTGGTACAGTGGTGAGAAAGTATGATGTCAGATCAGATCAAAGACAAAAAACAAAAACAATCAATAATGAGCAACAATAAAACAGAGAGATAAGTTTGTCCCAAATAATCACTTCATAAAGAGCAAAGTGTACAAATAGACAACTAATAACAAATGTGACTTTTGACTCATGATATAGTATTTTGATGCATATTTTTCCATTGACATATGATGGAAAATAATGCTAAAGCTTTAGCTAACTTTCGCTGCTAAAGTAGATAAGATTAGCTACTTTAGCAGTAGTCACGCTGCTAATTCTCCTAAAGTTCTCATTAGCTAACTTAGCATTAGTTAACTTTACGCTAATACTAAAGTTAGTGATTTAGCATTAGCCTCTATTAAATACTCAATGCTCTTGAGCAAAACTGATATCTATATTTAATGCCATAAGGTTATCACAGCTAACTTTTTTAGCTAGCTGTGCCTAACAGGTTTATTAGAGAACAAACAGCCACATGAACAGACTTAATTTGTTTTGATTTCTTTGTATGAGTGGATTACTTGGGATGTTACCGACATCCAGTATGAATTTCATGTTCAATACTTGCTTTATTCGCAGAACCCGCAATAGAAGAACCCTCAGGGACAGGACATGCAAGAGAGATTGTCTGCTGACCGACTTGAACTATCTTGATCTTCTCTTACATAAGCATCAGAAGGTCAGTGAGAAATTTGGTCAAGGAGCTGACACTATGACTTTGTCCACATTAGCAGTAAAAGAGGAAATGTAACATTACCAGGGAAAATGAAAGCTTTGATGTGTTCATTGAAATCTTGGGGGAACATACTCATAAAAACGCTCTGTAGAAGAGAAGGAGAAAGCCTGTGTTTAAAGTCGTTTTTAACTGGGGAGTAACTGGCAGAGGAGCTGCTGACTGTGTCACTCCTCCTCCTCTCTTCCTTTGTGTCTGTGTCCTCTGAGAGAAATTCTTCAATTCTTCTGCAGGTTTACACCCACACAGCACGCTATCATCTGCATAGCCATGATATGCTGCTCCGGGTGTGAAAAATGCACCTTGTTGCTGTCACTGGTACAATGAGTCGATCATGTACACAACCCAGTGGGGTTCTAATTCTTGACATGAGAATTTGTGATCTCCAAAACCTTCAGCGCTCCTATTTCCTCTGAGTGGAAATAATATCAACGGTTTGACTTCTGAGTCTGTTGAAGAATCTGTGGAGGGGCAAAAAATGAGGGTGAGGGAAAAAAACAAAAGATGGCTATAAGAAGAGGCTGATCTTTGGACTATGTTTCTTTCCTTGTTGTGGAAAGTTTCTGTTTACATCTAAGAAGGAATGGAGAGAGATGAAAAGCTCATGACTGACCCGTTTTACGTTTGCATTCTGCACATAAGTTTGTCGTCCATTTGTATCCTAAGTAAAGACAGAAAACTTAAGATATCACATTAACGAGATATTAATATACATGGAAAAACCTTATATTGTATCAAAAAGACTTTCAGTATTCAACTGACTCGTAGAATACAGAATTTTTAAATAATTTACTGTAATTTACATGCAACCATCAAACTAATTGTCTCAGATTGAGTCAGAGCTTTAACATCTCAGGCATCAAATTCAACTTTGTAAAGCAGCTGCCTAAACAGGGAATGTTTCCCAAAAAACGTACCAAAATATGAATTACTGCAGCCGAAAACAAACTTCAGAGGATTCGTGTTAACAGCCTGAATGCAAACAGTGCGTCTATTGGTTGCCATGGTGATCATGGATGCGTGACTCCCACAGTGACGGCTAGAGACCATGCTGTGTAAACATGGGCTCCCCTGAGAGTGGGACAACCGGTAATGACACCCTGAGAGGAAAAAAAAAAACCATATCTACAAACACACACATTAAAGCCTCCAGAGACACTGATGCTTGATTTGTTAGCGGCTCCTCCATGGCCGCCGCCACCCTCTGGTTTTCTCACTTCTATCTATACCTGTCCTTTGTAACCCCTGCCTCTTCATCCGGCCTGCAGTTTTCTTCCTTATTCAGCCAAAACTGGGCCACTGAGTGCAGCCCAGCTCCACTCACGGGAAACCACGTACACACATGTGCGTGGGCCCACGTACACGCGGCACGGAGCGAGTCAATGCTAATTATCTCCACAAACAGGCCTCGGCTCGCTCTGCAGCGTGTGTGCGTGTTTGGGGTGAGAGCGGGTCAGGGTGCTGTTAACTAACCGGCGTGTCAGGATTTCTTTTTCTGTCCTCATTTGCGAAAATGAAGTTTGCCCCCTGAGCAACCCGCAACTCCCGACGCACTGGTGGCAAGAGACAAGGGGGAAGGGAGACGGAAACTACATGGAAGGGCCACATCCGTTAAATTATACACGAGGAACGTCGAAACGGGCAGAGGAGGACGAGGGACTGCGACAAAGTCAGGCCAGGGAGAGAGAGAGAGAAGGAGGGAGGGAGGGAGAGAGAGAGAGAGAGCGAGAGAGAGAGGGAGAACTGTGAGAGAGATTATGAGCCATGAGTGCACAGAACGAGTCAGAGTTGAACTTTACCATGTAAGGGAAAGAGATGAGGCCAATTGTAGTCCTTCAGTGCTGGTGTCGGATCATTAATGAAGATCTTCATGAAGCACATCCTTGATCTCTGCTCCATAAACTGCATTACTTCCAGGATTGCTAGTGATCCTCCCTCAAGTTAGTGTCTATCCCAAGTCCTCTATTCTAACCTACACTAATAATAAGCACAGTGAGAGAACCAGGTCAACTGACCTCTTTATTAGGTCGTACCAGGTTGGACTCGCTTCTGCCCTTAAGAATACCTTAAATGGCAGAGACTGAAAAAGGGCGCTGGAAACATTCTTCAAATATATTGGTTTGTATTGCCATAATAGCATCATAGTTTATTCAGATTTTAATCTGTACATTATCCATTCCAAAGGTGCTCTGTTGGATTGAAGTGGTCTCATCTAGACATGGCCGTTCACCTTTTTCTGTAGCTTAGTCCCACTTCTCATGTCAGTGGTAAATTAAGGGTGCATCTCCCCCAGCCTTGGTTATTCTGCTTTTATCAAACTCTAGTTCGTTTGCCTAAAGTCCAGTTCATTTGTGGAAATGCGTAACTGAACTTTGATGAGGATCAGAAAAGCAAAACCTGGTCCACCTAAAATCCAAGGTTTCTCTGTTGAGTTGACATGAACTCTGGTGTGGTTCAAATTCATACATGAATGCTAAGTGTTGTATAGAAGACTGCTCTGAAAGCAGAAAGTAAACTATAGCACAGGGAATTCTGGGTAAATTCAACCAAAACAAGGACATGTATCTAGAGCTAGTGGGAGAAATGACTCATGGTCTTTTGCCAAAGACAAAAGAGAAATCTTTCAACCACTAAAACCTCACTCCATTTTTGTTGGAAGGCGTCACGCTCAGTGTCTTCTTCAGAGGTTTTTGTGTCATTTCCTTCAGTGGTTCTTGGCGCAGCATCACCACAGTCGAGCTGAGGCGGGGGAACTGTTTTTTCAAAAGGTTTGGTTTGTTTGACACAGTGCAGTATGAAAGCAAACTGTACCAGCTGAAAATGTAAGAAATGTCGCAGTCGTGGTCCCCAATCACCACTTGACTGGACTATAAGGTGTAAAAACACCTCAACTTTGTTTTGTTGAAGCATAAATGCGTTTGCTAATAGCTGTACAATAACATCTATCAGAAAATGGGACTGGCTGTCTTTCAGCCCAGGTTCTTAAAGGACATCATCGTCTTATGGACACAAAGGTTGATGTTAAAAGCAGAAACGGACTAATCAGCATATCAGCCACAGTTCACACCTCCAGAGTTTCAAAAGTCCTACAGTCGAGTTGTGACGTATAAGCAGCTGAACATGCTTTGAGAGAGTTAAGCGTATACTTGTCATCCCAGTTTATTTTTTGGATGGTCACCATGGGTTGACTGTCTCTCACAGGAAGACTTGTCTGCTCCGAATAGCAAGACGTTGTTTTTTTTCACATGGTCTCCTTGTATGGTTCTAATTTCCAGTCTTGTATGAATTTTAAATACTTTGGATGTATAATGGGACAAGATGGTCCTGGTTTTGGCAAAATTTCAAAAGAAGTTCACGAAGCTTGTTTTACGTGAGATTTAAATAACATGTCCAGATCAAAGATAACTCCAAATGCATCTACATTTGTTCTGGAGGCCAATTACTATAATCCTATCAAGAGAAGTAGCAGAATGCATCCAGTACCTCAAGTGTAAAACATTCTCTGTCTTTTCTGAATTTTAAAGCAGAACAAGCTTTTATATCTCTATGTCTTACTGATAATATGATTGACTGGTTGGACTTATCAGGATTTGTAAATATCTGAATATCTCGGTATCATTATTAAAACAATGGAAGTTATCCAGTGCTGGCCAGTGTTTCATGAAGGTGTATACAGTAAAAGGTACTGACCCAAGCACTGAGCCTTGTGGAACTCCATAACTACATGGCTTTACAAATGTCAAATTTACAAAAATTACATATGAATGCTGATTACTGCTAATATAACTGATTTGTTACATGATTTTTAAGAGATAATCAAAACAGGATATTTTGCTGACTTTTAGGTACTTTGTAGGTAAAAATGTAGTTAATTAGAAAAACACATTAGGATAATGAAGGAGGGAAAACTTAAGACATGGAACTTTTATTTACTTAACCTTTTCTGAAAGATAGTTCATTTATTCTGCTTAACCAGGATGAGAGAGATAAAATGTCTGGACATGTAGGGGATAAAGTATCAGAAACGGCCAGTCAACACCAGCTAATAAAATAATTGGATAATAAGACACATTTGGTCTTCATTCCTTGTACCCTCGTGTTTTCTACTCGTGTCTTAGAACATGGAGCCTCACATCTGTGCACAGCAGACACGAGGACGGAGAATTTAATGCTGCCAGCATTTATCAACATTATGCTTCCTTGTTTCCGGGTCTGCATTTTAAATAATGAGTTACTCAGCTGCATCATATCCCTTGTTTGTTTGGGGTTTTTTTTCGGCTCTTTGCGTCATCATGATTGTATTATCCTTGTCCGATGGGACATAGGTAATAACATCATGGCATCTAAAAAAACAAAACATTCTGGTTATAAAGTGATAATACATTTTTACCCTCCAGAATACAACTGGAGGGTTTGTCTGGAGAAAGCCTCATCTGTGCGCATTATAGTTTTATTTTTTTGAGAATATTTATATCAACAGAGGACAGTGGACGTCTAAAGCAACCCAACTAGATGCTTTCTAAGCCAGATGATCTTAGCAGAGGCAGACATGGATGGCTGTGAAATTTATCAGGATTATCCTCTGTGAGGAACAGCACTTCTACATGGATTAACCACATATAACTGCTGACATGTTTGGCAAATCTTCAATACAGCATCAACCCACCATGTTCTATTTTCACTGAGGACGATGATGCATGAAGCAGCGCAATGCACCAAAGATTCTGATACTTTTCTTGTGCATCTCTGGTTCGTGCAATTTATAGACAAAAAAAGCTTTTTTGACTTCACATACATTTCCAAAATACAGAACAAAGAATGTTCTCTCAGCACTAAGACGACCTCACGCCTCATCTGAACCGAACAAATGAGTTGTTTGATGGAAAATTATTGATCTTGTAGAGCTCAAATGGGATTATTACTGGGTTAACATATAATGGTTAGTTATTAATGTATACCAACCATTGAAACTTCATTAGATGATATCTACATAAGGAACTTTGTGCCTTCCTCAGATGGTGACTTTTAAGGTTAATCTGAGTCTAAGTGATCTAATCCAGAGAGGTTCTCCATGTTTCAGGAACTAGCTTTACTTCAATGCCTAAAATGAACTTCTCCAGGTAGATGGTTGTGTTTTGTTGCTACTTTCTGCTGGACATTTCGTACTGTTGGAAGTATTTTTTCTGCACTGTCACCACATTCCTGCTCAGGGTGTGAGATCAATAGTTAAACTGGGAGAATGGTAATACTGTGGTCAAGACCACATAATCCAAGATCAAGTCAAGACAAAGACCAGATTGGTAATGGTAGCTGGCGAACAGAGCATACCAAGACCAAGACAAGACCAAAACATTAGTTGCTGAGACTGAGTAAAGGCCAACACCAGATTGGTAACGTTAGTTAGCTAGCAGAGCTTTTTGAGACAAGACCAAGACCTCAGGGCCTGTCAAGACAAAGACCAGAATAGTGACATTAGCTAACTAAGCTAACTGAGTGTACGGAGACTCAGACGAGACCAAGACTTTAAGGGCTGAGAGCAAGTCGAGACCAAGACCAGATTGGTAATGTTAGTAAGCTAACAGTGCTTATCGAGATCCAGATAAAGCCAAAACCTTTTGGCAGCAAGTCGAGATTAATGCCAACGGAGGTTGAGACGGAGTCAAGGGTGACTCTTAGAAGGTTAAAAATACTTCAGGAAGTCAAACATGGAAAGCCGTGATAAGGATGATGAGGTTGGATGAATCAGGATCAGGATTCAGAAGCAGTATGTGTCATGACAGGAACAAGAAAATTATGACAATTTCCAACATCATACATCAATGTATGATGGCAGTTGTTACAACCAGTTTCATTTAGTTTTAAGGGACAAATACTTTTCACATACATTTAAATTTAAGATACTGAAATCAGTCTAAGTTTGTCTGATTTTTAAAATTTAATTGAGGATCTGACCTTTGTTTGAACAAAAAAAAGTGTTGAGGACCTTTGTGTGGCAAATACCTTTCCACTCAATATATACCAGGTTTGGTGTTTAAACAGCAGCATCTTCATTGTTTTGCTACAAAAAACCCTGAATTTTGTGATTATGTTTACAGGAACTTGAAAGTGCTCACTTTCCATTCTCAGGTCTAATGTACTGTGTTAATTTAGGAACGTTCTAGCTTGGTCTCCACAAACCAGGAAGTATGGGGCTGTGAAATGCCACTTATCATCCACCAGCCCTTTCTATGTTTGCGGGCCATCTGGTGTGGCTGAACATTACACTACACTTTGAGAGCAGTGAGAGGGAACAACGACAGCAGAGCTTGTGGGCCAAGCAATGGGCAGTGAGTTAATATTCATGAGTTTTCTGTAAGTTTATCACTGCATATAATCCTGTTAAAGCTTTGCTCCCAAATAAATGTTTTCAGACTGACTGTCTGCTACTCCTTTGTCCAAGAGCATTAAAGTCAACCAATAGAGCAGAAAATCATTTCTCTCAGGCTCTCAGTAAATGTTCGCCAGAATCTTGCTGCCGTTTGAGGTGTCAGCCACTGAAACTATCTCGAACTGGCGCAGACTTGTAAAAATGTTTGAGTGTCTCGACTGCTCCATCTGGATACAGCAGAGTGTTTTGTGGAAGTCTGAGCTGTAGCTCTCGAGGATTAACCCTCGATGCGGTGCGGCTACCTGAAGGCCAGAGAATCATTCGCTGCAGCAGATCAGCTTGATAATCTCTGGGACCTGGCATCCAGACAGATCTTCCGTCGGTCGTATCCTTTGGGAGATGTGAGACGGAGAAAGATGGAAAATATTTTGTGTAAAGGGAGCAAGAGCAGAGAAGAGACGGAGCGTTTCGACTGCCAAAAATAGCCAACCTGAGAGAGGAAACACAAACAGACCTCTGTAGCTCTGCTCTGTAGAGCTCTGACTCACAAATTTACCTTTAAAAGGTAAGACACCATTGAGATGCTTCCTTATATTAGATTAAGAAGTTAATATATTTATAGTATAAATACTCCAAACCTATTCAAAGAATGATCTGAAAGCAAGTTTTTTTTCCGGGGGGACATGAATCTTAAACACATAAAAGGAAACATTTAAAATAATCAGTATCTGAGCATCATTCTAAAATAGAACCAGGTGCATCTTGCTTTCACTGATTCTTCTTGAGATGTCACCTGTCCTCTGCCCTCTTTGGTAAATCCAGATGCCTGAACATGATTTCTGATGGAACACACTTGTCTATTTAAGGCCATCTGGTTGCCAGTGTGCATCAGAGCAGAAACCAAGCAATGAAGTCATGGGGACAGTTATTAGACCTGTGAGACCAGATTGCGTCAGAGCAAAGATCTGGGGAAGGTCACAAGCAATAATTAGACAGATTTAAACATCCCAGAATGCACTGTGGTCTCCGTTAGTTTCAAATGTTAGAATCTGGGAACCATCAGGACCCTACCTACATCTGACCAAATGAGATCGGTGAAGAAGCACCTTGGTGACCAACAACCCAGTGGTTACTAAGGCGATAGTCTAGTGTTTACTTGAGGAACTAGAAGCATCCAGAAGATCAGTGCCACTTTGCATTTATCGCAAAGTGGCCAGATGAAGGATGTTAATTTCTCTTAGAGATTGTCAAACTAGAACAAACAACAATCTCTGGTCTGATGAAACAAAACAGAAGATTTTCACACTAAACTAAAACAGGACAAACTACTCAACAACTGACTTAAACAATCCAGGTCCTGGAAGCCAGCGGAGGCAACATCATACAACGGAGACGTTCTTCTGAACAACTTGTCTAGTATTATGGATAAATGTTTCGAACCTACAGCTTAAGATATTTTCTGTTTTGGTTTCTTTGCTGCTTTATTATACTTGTCATTTTACTTTATCTCGTGTGTCAGTTTATTTGGACTGTTTGTGATTTTTGGTTCTGTTAGATTTCTGTTACTGTTCAGTTTTCCTTTCCTCTTCCGTTCTCTTTGTTTTTGTTTGCCTTCCATTTTGCTCTGGTTCCCCACTACTTCCTCAGAATACTTAGCTTTGTTTCTCTCGCTCTTCTCGTCTGGTTCCTCCATCATACTTCCTGGTTTCCATGTTTTGCGTATCTCTTTGCCTCATGTGTCTTTCCACCAGAAAATTATTCATCTCCATTCTATTAAACTTACATTATGAGTCTCAACATGTCTCAAGCTTCGGTCCAGTTCCGGCACCACACCTCATCAGTTGTGGAGAAATCACCTGGAAGTGTATTTTGTTTGTGTGGTTGTGTGTGGCAGAGACAGAGATTATTACCAACAGCTGAACTTGCATTAGCGATTGCTTCTCATTTTTTATTCTTTGTATGTTTGTGTGTGTTTGCGTGTGTGTGTGTGTGTGTGTGTGTGTGTGTGTGTGTGTGTGTGTGTGTGTGTGTGTGTGTGTGTGTGTGTGTGTGTG
>CAEGAF010003714.1:0-28509 GCA_903067075.1 Micropoecilia bifurca
AAATGGCACAATAGGTCAGGAATCACCAGCCTGGAAGGAATTTGCAGTTTGCTTGCAAGTACCAGAAAGACAGGATTTCTCCTTAAACCATTTGTTATTGTCAAGTGAGATTACAATAAAGTGCAGAAATCAAAAATGTAAGTTTATGTGTGTTAACTTGGCCAGTTGAAAAGTTGGCAAGTTCATACAAGCACTTTTACCAGAGGTCCAAAAGCCCAAGTCAGGGTCCATATTTGCATCCAGAAAATTCCCCATCAGATGCTTCCTTTATCTGATGGCACAGTTATCAGAGCTACTCTGTATTTTAGTTTGACTCTGTCCTTCACAGAGTAAAAAACCACTCTGACACAACCTTCATCCTATTTGCATGTCATCTAAAGCTGATGGTCTTAGGCATTGAGGATTAGCTTTTTGCACGACAAAGGAAGGCTTTAGTTATGGCACTATCAAGGATTCGCTTGATGGAAGGCACGAGGATGGAGTTTGGCACAAAAACATAAAGAAAACTAAAAATGAGATGCACCAATCAATCACCGTATCTGGCTTGATTGGCTCTGATCAGTAATTTACAAAGCAGATTCTGATTTTCTTTACATTCATTAAACCTATAAAAGTTAAAGATCCACGTTTGAATAGTTCATGCATACTGGGATTAAGAATGTGGACTTCAAAGTGTTCTCCTGACAAATTATGTCACTTTTTACTGGCATTTCATTTTACTTTCCTCGAAATATCAGGATCAGTTCACAGCGTGTGAATGAAATACGTGCTGTATATGTCAACTGTAAAGCAAAGGAAATGAGATTAAAGGCTCATATATTCCACAAGAGCAGAGTAATTAGTTCCCACTCTCTGAGTTTCAAGAAGAAAAAAATAAATTATTTTATTCAGGTAAAATTTGATAGGTTTAGATTATTTTTTGCACATATTCTAAACAGAATAATTTTTTGTGTGACTGGTCACATATTTTTAACTAGTGGTAACTGCTTTGAGAGGGACCATCAAGATATTCACTGGAGTTCTGGACCTGAATTAAGTTTTCTGAAATGGCATGTTTTTTTTCTACGTGTTTAAAGTTTTTAGGGAAAAAATGTAAATTGGCAAGTCCAACATCAAAGGAAATCAGCAGAGATCTGTGTTGGTCAATAAAGGCCTGATTAGTGCATCTCTACAAAAAGAGAAATCATTTATTTAGGAAAGAAGAGCAGCTTGTTGGAGGCATAGACTCAACATCCACCAAAATTTGAACTCTGTCATTTACTGGCTTACTTGCAGAAGATACAGTGCATTTGTCAGTGCAACCTTATGTAAAGTTATTTTTTATGTCTCAACCCAATAAAAGTAAGCCAACTCATCCAGAGTCACAGGGTAGTCAGTGAGGTGCAAGGGACCTTTGTACGTTCTTTTTTTGCCTTTCCACTGGCCTGCTGGGAGGTAAATGTCCCTTTCTAGCTTTCCTGGCTCCAACACTGGAGCCACCAAAAGATCATCCCCGATCAGAAACTGGGAGTCAATCTTGAACGCTGCCTCGTCGTCTTTGGCGATCCACCACAAAGGCCTTATGATCGGGTCTCCGGTACCAACAACTTTCCCTGCCAGCTCAAGAACCCTTGGAGCCACGTCTCTTTCATGGAGTTCTGAGAACTTCCGTGCAATTTGAACCACCTGGAGATTAATAAATTGTGTTTTAGCATCACAAAAGAGCACAAACAACAAATTATCAAACATTTATACATTTACATTTTGCGTGAATGTGGGACATTACATTGGTGGTTGCATCCCAGCTTAATATCTGACTAGGAATGAAGGGTTTCAGTTAAAGCAACAGTTTGGGATTACAGTCAAATCTTTGGCTTAGATGGTTTTTAACCAGCAGGTTGTGACATGAAGGACATGAGAAGAGACACATTGAAACCCTGAACAATTCGCCTCAGAAACACAGCATTCTAGCAACTACGTTTTGCTTTATAACAATACTAAACTGCCTACAAGACAGAAAGAAAAATACTGAAACCATTGTGGCTTTCAATATTGCTTGCAGTTTGGTTTTGAGGCAAAAATCTTCCTATTTAAAAGAAACATGTTGTCTCCCTCTTGTGGTAATATTGAAAACTGCTCAAAGAAGATAATTTATTTTCTGAATCAGAATAATATATTAACTATTTCTTCATTTGGCAAATGTATTTAATGTATTTTAAGCATAAAAACCAATCAGTATTTATAGTCCTTGATTTTTAAAAATGATGTCACAATCCAAAATGTCAATGCATTTTACACAGCTTTTATGTGACAGACAAGCACAAAGTGGTGCATAAACTGTACAATCAAGGAAAAACTCTACATGGTTTTCAACATTTTTTACAAGGACAAATGTGCCAAGAATGACATGCATTTATGTAGTTCTCTTTACTCTGATGCAAAAAATGTAAGTCCATGTTCTGTGAAGGCCTCAGAGGTTAACATCAGTGAACAAACAGCATCACGGAGACCAAATAACACAGCAGAGCGGTTAAGGATGAAGGCGCGGGGAAGTTTAAACATGGTTAGGGTATAATACAATATACCAAGCTTTGATGCTCTCTGGGAGTTCAACCCAACACTCAAAAATTTAACAAAAGACGGAACAACAACAAATATACAACCATATGTCCTTTTAATTGTTTTCCGAACTGACAGGTTGAGTATCTATCAGAGAAGGAGCTGAGACGTCCCTGGGGACACTAGAGATGCTGCACCTTTTACAAATTCCTACATTTTTTTTTACTTGAGATATGCATTGATTCCAACAGTAAAAGAGAGGGCAATATTGTGGTTATAACAATAAATTTATTAAATCATCAACTTATTCCAATTGTGAGATATGTCTTGTACATGCTCACCTCATCGTCATAAGCCCACGGTGGAATGGAGAACTGCATGGCAGGCATAAAAGCGGACAGCTGCAACCATCGGATGTACAGCTCTTTGTCTGGCAGAGCCTGTGTTCCATTTATCACACCTGAAATACAGCAGAGTTATCGAGACCTTTAGAAATTCAGATCAAAACATCTAGACTGTGGTGTTTCCTACCTGCAGTGCGGTTGGGGTACGCATTTCCTCCTATCATGTCTGGTAAGACAAACTGGTATCCCAGAATGCTTATAGTCAGAACAGTGGGGATGATGGACTTGAGGCCGAGCTCATATCCCCAAACTGAATCTCTGTTAATGATCCTGAAGAAACAGGAGATATTCTGACTCTGGTAACCCACACGGAGCTCGGCGCGTGAACTGAAAGGTATGGCCATCTCGGTGTAGTGCCGGGTGAAAATGGAGGGGTCAGACAGAGGGACCAGAGTGCTAAACTGACGAGGGAGGTAGCTCGTTTCCCCTGCGTCAAACTTGAACGACGTCACATTATAGCGCCGTTTGAGGGAATTCAAGTGCGACAAGAACCACCCAGAAGCTTCTGGGTTTGTAAAGTCCAAGATTCCTCCAATCCCGTTCCACCAGCGGACCAGGGCGGGCAGCTCTCCGCTCGGCTCCTTGACAAACAGTCCTTTCTCCAGAGCAACTCCGAAATTTATGGAGTCGTAGTTGATAAAAGGATGTGTCCACAGCGTCACCTCAAACCCATCTTTTCTGAGTTTTTCAAACATGCCGCTGGCATTGGGGAACTTCTGGGGGTCAAAGTCAAACTCTCCGTAGTCAGTGGTGTAGCGGTCATCCAGCTCCAGATGGGACCACTTAAAGCCATATTTAACGATGTCTTCTGCGTAGCGCAGCAGCTTCTCCTGAGTTACAGTAGACTTAAGAAAAGCCCTAGTGGACCACACCGGCTTTCTGAACACTTCTTGGCATGGAACGTTGATGGGCTTTGGGAAGTATCGACGCACCTGACAAAACAAAGCAACACACAGAACATGAAGAGTTTAAAAACATTCAATCATTTTTGTTATTAAGGACCAGTCTGAAATAAATGCACATTTTGTGTATCTGGTATACTGTTAGAGGACATGTAATGTAAGCTAGCTTTTTGATTATATTTTCTATATATTTATACATTATGTTAAAGGCTTAGAGGTGTAACAAGGTTTTAAAATGAACCGTTTCTAAACTAAAATTTTCTACCATACCATTTCAACAGTTCTCTGGCATTTTAGTAAAATTACAGAGAGAGTGATGGAGTGAATAATCTTCTCTGGTTGTATAGACCACAAAGTAAGGCAGTTAGTGTGATTTGTATCACTGAACTGCACACAGTAATTGTATTTTCAAATGTTTTGGTATTTATTGCAGCTTTCATTGAACAAACAGTGGAGAAAATAGTAAAACTATTAATTAATAGTGATAAACATCCTTAACGGGAATTTGACATGACAATAACAGAAGAATTTTGATTCTTAAGAATCACATGATATATATGTCCACCACCATCAGGAGCATCAAGGACAAACTATATAATTCATTTGTGTAAATATTTTAGATTTTAAGACACTAATTATCTTTAAAATATCTTCCTGGTACATAAGTACAATTAAGGTTTTGTCAGAAAATAACTTTCTGTTCTCTCCATGTACGCAAACATACTTACCATATATTTGTGGAGGGATGTGACATCCAGCCCCACACAGACTCTGTAGCTGAGCTCAGGGAAGCCCGAATGTCCCATCGGTGGTTTAAAAGGAGAGCCCTGGTATCGGGCCACAAATCTGAGAGTCCTGTTCTTCTCTGACCAGCCCAAATGAAAAGGTACAGAGTCGTTAATCTTTATTGCGGTTGCATTGGAAGACAGCCAGTAACGCTCGAGGATTCCCCCAAATGCATTTCGATTGACGTAAACGTCGCTGGTGATGAAAGGATGCGGTTCCTGTTCCCCTTGGTTTCTGATAGGCCAGTACTGCGTTGCCATCTCTGCTCCTCCGTACCAGTGAGAGTCATTGTAGACCATGGCATGTTCCACAGAGCTCACATCCAGCAGCTCCTCCCAGCGGATGCGATAGCACATGACAGTCTTTTCTTGGACTGTCTGGATGAAAAAGTTCAGCTTGCCAGTTCCTGACCGAGTACAGCTGAGACTATGTCCCTCCTTTGTGCAGGAGTCCAGATCCAGAGTGCCAGACCTAGAACAATGCATGGACAGAGAGGATGCACAACACGATAGGGGAAGTTATTCACAGTACAGATTAAGCAAGTCATATTCTGTGCAGCTGAAATCAAAACTAGCTGGAGATAGACGACAAAGCCCCAGCTACAGGCTATTTCTGTTGATATGACCTCTGCAGATAATGGTCCATGACTAAATCGGTCTTCCCTCAAGGGACAATCATGTCTCATCTGGTTTCCCATCTCTAACTCACAAACTGCAGACTGGCAGCCGCTCAGCACGAGAAACCAAAAAAACTGAACAACTCTGCTGATGCAAATACATCTAGTCACTCCATAAGAGGTAACCATGGTTCTTTTACCAATATTTATTCTTGGTTCATTGCTGAATCCTACAGTTTCACAGTAGTTCCCCTTTTCACTTTTGTTTTAGACTGCCTGGTCCATCTGCCTACACTTTAACTTCACAAGGTCCAGCTGTCAATTTATGTGCAGAACCTAATTCAGTCCAAGACAATTAATTTAGTTTAGTCATGTACATTCAAGAGGAATAACATTTTGAGAAGAAAAGGCATGCTGACTCATCTTTAAGCAAAGCACTCCCATATGCAACAAATCGTGGAGCACTGATTACTATTCTGACACCTTTCTATCAGTCCCAACATTTTTTTTTTTTCAATAATATGAGCTACAGTAGTTAATTTGTTTAATTGACTGGCCTTCCCTCAGTAAGGGAGGCCTTCCCTCAGTGCACCAATAAGCTTTGGCTGCCCATTCTTTGATTAACCACTGGACCAATTTTGACAAACACTGACCACTGCACAATGGGTCAAATCCCAAAATGAGCTTTTGGAAATGTTCTGACCCATTTGTCAAGCGCTAAACATTCAACTGTTGTCAAACTCACTCAAAACGCGTGTCAGTATTAACAGGAACCTTATGATTGGCATGTATTCAGATTTAGATCAAACTAAAAGTACAGTAAAATTAAAGTTGGGTAGATTATATAAAATTAATTGGTAAAAGGTTTTAATAAAGTAAAGCTGGTTGATTGCAACAATTTGTTGACTTTATAACAACCAGGTAAGCAGGTGGCAGCACTAGAGAAGAACGTCTCCTAAGCAAATGTCTCTGATTTAGTTAATATCAAAAATATCTACATGCAAATAATACAGAAACCACAATATCCTGTTAATCTTCTATTTTAGCTCTAACTGAACTTTTCACCCAGTAGCATGATCATTTTATCATATTATATCCATATCCTAACTACTGATTACATTGAGTGTGACATTCTTTGCTGTTTTTTTAGCTGATGTCACATTTTTCATTCAATAAACTTAGAAGGTAATGTTCTTTATCCATCTTCTCACTCTACTATTCTTATACTGTCACATTTAAGATTCTCCATTCATTTCATTTATAAACCGTGTTTAATTTTACCATCAGCAAACTTTTGGACTAGTTCTGTCTTCATTGACATGAATGAAGATCAAAATCTGTTGAATAATTAAACAGTCTTCCACTGCAGACTTACCTGAATGCCATGGTGAAGACAATATCCCCTGCCTGGTTCCGTATAATGTAGCCATTATTTTTCAGCTCCAGCAACTCGGCCTTCAGCAGCTGGGCTTTACGAAGAGACAATGAATAATAGCACCAGGCGACGACAGCGGCCAGAACCAACAAGGCACCCAACAGACCTGCCAGCACCATTGGCCGGCTCTCCTGTCCGAATTTTCTATTCCGCGGGGAGCCATGGGCTCTGTCAATCACATGCTGCTCTCCAGGAGCTCCTGGGACAATCTGATACATGCTGAAAGCTTGTATATAGGTGAGAAGAGAAGCAGGTTTGGTGGAGGTGCGACGGCTGCTAACTTGGTATCAGTGCTTCTTGAAAATGATCTCGCTGGCAGCTGAAGTCTACCTGCAAATTCTTAATGTCTTCATATCTGGATAGCGACTGCTTTGTCGAAACCTGTAAGATGAGAGGTATTAAACGTCAGCTGGGGTATGCCTCAATGTCCAATCAGAAGGAGAAAGGAAGAATAAAACATGACAGCGGAACGTCTGAAGCTGCTTTCTGGTCCGGCTCCTAGACGCTGCGATAGAGTTACTCACCACTCTGAGTAACTCACATTGGCTGTAAGTGTCCAGCAGCATATCTAATTAACATCCAGCAGATAATGTGCGCAGCAGGTGTCATCTGATAAACATCAGGTAGTCAGGTTCAGTGTTCATATAGAGTTACATAGGCACCAGAGCTAACAGAAGTAATGAAAGCCTAACTAGAGGCTATCAGTCAGAACAGCACAGACACCAAGTCAGCAAGGTACAGTTTCATTTATCACTGGGTCAGAGTAAATAATATTTAGGATGAGCAGCCCTCTAATACCTGCACAGCAGCAAGCCTGTGGTTTTCAGTAAACTGCACGTCTGATAGATCATTAAAACGTCACTTAAATAAGGCAAACTATGATTAAGTTTCAACTCTGTTTTCTTATTTTTTGGTAAAGTTACTTTGAGGAAATTGGACATATTCTGAAAAAACTGCCTTCACTTGTTTACATAATGGCTTCTTATAGAGGATCTATAATTTCTCATCCTCTGCAGCTGCTTCAGTTCTACTTTTACTTCCTTCTTTCCTTCTAAAATCATTGGTGCACATAACTGTGCTACATTTTGCAGCATTAATTTCAATATACTTTTTGTAGTTTTAGATCAACGCAAAGTACTACATGATTGTGAAACAGAAGGACACAGTAAAACACATCAACAATTAAAAATCTGAATAGAATAGCATGCTAATGTATTGGTTAGAGTTCAAATGTGTAATTTAATCGCAATGCAAATGGAGCTGCATTGCGAAACAGCATTCCTAATGGTAAGCAATACAATAAATGATGAGCAATACAATAAATGATAAGTAATATAATACATGATAAGCAATATAATACATGATAAGCAATACAATAAATGCCCGCCCTTAGCAGGTAGCTCAGATATAAAGCTGTAATAAGTTTTAAGACATGACTAAATGAAACAAAGCAACATCCCAAGTGTTGCACTCGCGATGTTGTATCTTACATGTAATACATGAAAATGTAATATCTTACATTTTCTTCCCAACATCCAAAACAGAAAGAATATGGTACAAATGCAAACCTAGCAAAACACAGTCAGTTTGCGGCCGTTTCTAACCGGGCGCATAGAAAAGAGCATTATTCAGAGAAGGAGAAGAGGAAGTGCAGAGATTCACATTTCAAATAGGAGTGGTAGTAGAACAGCTATGTAAATAGTATCTAAAAGGAAGAATGGCATGAGGAAAGACACTGAAAAAGAGGAGAGATGGTAAGCATGTGTAAGGTAACACCACAATTTGTAGCTGCTTGGCCATCGTGTGATGGAAAACAAACAACAACATGAAAACAAAATTTCCACAGTGTTACACAACGCTGATGGTTTTCCTGAGCTGGGACAATGTGACTAGCCAGAGTTGATGGGAAGATGAAAGACACCGGACAATACTTGAAGATAATCTTTTACGTCCAGCAGATAATGACTTAAGACTCCAAGAGACTCAAGAATGGGGTAAAGGTTCGTCTTCCGGCAGGAGAACAAGCGCTACTATGCAGCCAGAACTACAACGTTTAGCCTAAAGCATAAAGTTGATTTCAGGAAAAATCAGCCAAGTCATACACTCCTCCTCAACAATGGACCTTGCCAAGCTCTGCCCAGAAACGTCCCTCGAAAGTCCCACGTGACTACATGTCTCACATTAACAGCTTAGCTCCTATGTCTAAACATGGCATTTTTCGTTTCGACTGACTCTCTGCTGAGTATTTCTGAGTTGATTAGTGTAGCGTTTCTACCGGATTTTCACAAAATATCAGCCACGACAATGGACAGGGGAACCAACAAGTTCATGTCACCTTTTTTGGACGACATCAAGGTGTTTGAGCCGCGATGCCTCCAACATTGTGAGCGTTACAGCTAAATGCTACTGGTCGATGAGGAAAACAGCAGATCCTCACATCCTCAGCATAAATACAGCTGTGGTCAAGATCACTGATGCCTATTGTTCTTGCAAGGCTGGGTAAGTTGGACATTCATGGTTTTGAGGGTTCGAATGTGCCTAGACCTTATACACGGTACTCGGTGTTAGTGTGGGTAACAAGATTACAGTTTAGTAAAAAGCCTTTTCAGGTAAAATAAAATCTGCAATGCATGTCAGATATGGTACACATTGAGTATTGATCTGTTCAGCTAACGTAAGGCTGTAACAGACAGGCTTCAAGGTGTAGAAGTTGTATCGGTTCTGCCATTATGCTGTACTTGGCTAAAAGGTTTTCATAATGGATGTGTTTATTATTGACTTTTTTACATTCACTAAACACAAAGAAAGCAAAGCGATAATACTTACACCAGCAGACAATCCTTTGTTCTTATTGATCCTATGATGGTTGAGCTGCAAACGCGGTCATGCACAAGCTTTGATCCAAGCCAGGCTTTCCGTTTCAGATTTTGGAAATCAGTGAATTTTAGTTCCACAAATACGATCAGGATACCTGACATCGCCTGTACAGATACCCCACTGACAGTGGAGAACGATTTTTTTTTTAATCCTGATGCAAAAACCTTCTGCCGGTCTGCTAGTCCACAATGTACATTAGCATGAGTTTGTGAGAGGGTCACGCACGTGGTAGCTGCACTGTGACATAAAATGGGCATTGGCCAATGAAATGCGACTGCTGTGGTAAGGTCCATGCTGCTGCAGTGGAACAGGTCAGGGACATTAAATTCCTGGAGATACAGGAATTTAAGTCGGATGAGAAGAGCAAACCTCCCCCCTCCCATCCTCTACACAGACACAATAGAGACTATACTGACCAGCAGTATCTCTGTCTGGTTTGGAGCATTTGATACCTGTGACTGGCAACGTGTAGGTGAGGGCAGCTGAGAAAATCATTGGGACTGAGCTTCTTTCCATCCTTGACACAGTTCACAGTCGCTGCCTGTCCAAGGCTCGGGCCATTATAAAAGTCTCTTTTCAGCCTCAGCAGACTTTGCTGCCCTCTTGGAAAAGGTTCAGCAGCTCCACAACAGCTTCAGCCATCGTGCCAACACCCATAAGGATAGTAAACTCCCATTGGTTCAGCCTTTTATTATATACATTTATATTGAACCTTTTATTATTACTTATTTATTCTTATTGGAGCCTTGCAACGAATTTTCTTTCAATTTGTACATTTTTACAAGTACAGTTGAATGACAATAAAATCTTTCTATGTCTACCTTATTGTACTACAATGTCCAAGTCAAAATCTAGATTCGAAATCCAGTCCAAAACCAAATGTGACCAATTTAAAGGGTAGGTAGACTTTAGGAGCTACTTGTAACAAACTAAAACTCTCCTTTATTAGACAGAATGCGTTTCTGTTGATAACTCTGGAACTGCGCACTATTGCACTTTAACACACAAAACATGTTTTCAAACCTTTCCTACATGATAAACACAATCGTACACCTATATTTTCTCCATAGTAACTCCAGGTTTATACATAAAAATATATATAATTCTACTTTGATAGAATTACAAAGCTGTTGTCAAGTGTAAGTTTTCACAAGAGGCTGAACCTGTCGAGACGTCAGTGTAACAATAGCACTTTTCTGTTCGGTATATGAGGTTTACCACTACAACCTGTCCTGCCAGCTACCTTTACAGTTGAAATACACGTTAGTACAACAAATAAAGGTGGAGAGATATACCTAACACATCTCAAATGACCCCAACAGCTTGATAATCAGGACATATTTACCTTATCTCTGCAGTTGAGTGGCCGAGGTCACTTGGCGTAGCCACACAGTCGAGATGTCAACCAACGTTTCGATCGTACTGCGCATGTGCGTCGTGGCTTGAACCCGCCCAGCCAATGAGGAGATTCATCCATGAACCCATCGCTCACGTTGCACCGCAAGACAGACTCATGGGAAATGTAGTATGCAAACAGTTTTGGCTTTTGAAATGAAATATCCAATTTTTTAACCGTCTTTTGTGCTCTCAAACTACCAATTCGGAACAAAATTAAAATCTAAAAAGTAACTTTAGCTATTAAGATGATCAAGTTAGGTTTTACATGTATTAACACGACCTAAACATGCTAAATGTATGTCAGTTACCTTGAAATATTCGTTGTCATAGGAAACACTGGATATCTATTTGAGGCTAAAGGTAAGGTAGTAAGATTGCGATGACTATTGAGGGTTTAATATCATTTCAGTTTCCTGCTTACACTAGCTTAATTTTGTTGCTGTTTTTAAAGATAACCAGTTTGTTGCTTTTGTGTGATGAAAACAATATCTTGATGTGGTAGAGTAGCTAAAAATATCCTCAACTTCCTTCTTTAAACTATAAAAACCTTATTACTTTTAACTTTAACCTTATATTTCCTCAAGTTAAAGTAAAATACCTGTGCAAGATATTACTCAAGTTAGAGTAAAACCGTATTTAACTAAAATCAATAAAATTAATCAAATTTTATTTGTATAGCACATTTCAGCAGCAAGGCATTTCAATGTGCTTTACATAATTAAAGAAAAAGTAAAAACAGCATGTGAAACTGAAGGAACAGTAAGAAAGAAAGAGATAAAAGGCCACTAATCATAACATTTGATGTAATATTTTAAAATTATATAATCAGACTGACAAAAAAAAATTGATTTTTGAACATTCTGGTATTTTAAAAACTAAACACAAATTATTACAAAATAATAAATTCAAGCAAGAGAAATACATTTCCAGGTAATTTTTTGTATTAAATTACATTACTGTACATTAAGTAATTTTTAAATACTATGTGTTACAACATAGTAACGTACTTCAATTTACAACTTATGGCGTTTGCAGTATATTCACTGTCTCCAAATAGCTCAGAAGATAGAACAACAGATTATATGTGCAAACACTATGTCACTTTAATAAGAGCTGCAGATGTGTGTCGTATGAATTTTTAGTTAAAATGTTTTGTTCTTCATTCCTTGAAGTTAACCAGAGTATCCAGAAAAGTAAGAGAGATGCTTCATAATAGTATTACTCAAGTAAAGATAAAAATCTTGATGCAGTGATAGTCCTAAAAGTGCTTTTTTTCTACAAAGTTACTCAAGTAAAAGAGTGAACATAATTAGTTACCACTCACTTCTGTAATTTAGCCAAGCACAGCAACTACCCTGAATAAATAAAAAGGTAAGATCAGCAGATCAGGCGTTGCTGTGTCGTTTTCTGCCACTGGGTGACAGCAACAAGCTACATACAGATGAGGTGAGCAATAAGGTCAATTTTCTCTCACTAAATTTGGCTAATTGATTAAACATGTTGCACTACCTTTCAAAAGAAGTCTGACCACATTTCTCCTCATAATACAATTTTTTTGTGTTCACAACCAGCTTTCCATGCTTAGAGAAGATCTTGTTTGTTCTTTTCACACTTGGTCAAGTTGAATTTAATACAATTTGGAATAAAGTCATAACATTACAAAATGTGGAAAAGTGATATGCTGTAAATACTTTACATACACACTGCAGCATAAATATTTTTGCAGGGCACTGTAGAAATCATGTTGGTGTTTCTGTTACATTAAGTGTGGAGAAGCACCAGCAGTAGGAACATAGTGAAAAATTTAAAGCTATTCAGTATTTGTATTATTTATTTATATATTGCTTATTTTAGAGGTCTATGTTATGTTTTGGAAAGATTATTGTAGGAGTCTACACAGACTCAACAAACTAAAATATGACACAAAAAATTAAATGTAGCGAATCAACAGGACTGCAGAATCATTGTGAAGAAATGTCAGATGTAGAATACAGAACACAAAATAACAATCAAACCAGAATAGAAACTAACCACTGAGTCATGAGACAGATACAGTCAATTAGTTCTTGTTTCATCAGTAGTCGTCAAATTAAAGCACAGAAACAGGCATATTTTTATCTTCTTCCTATTACAATGTATTCTAGTATCAAACGGTAGTGCAGTATGGATTGCTATGGTTTTGATTTGATATATTGTTGATTTATTTAATTTTTTAATATTGTCTTCATTAATAGTATGTTGAAACTTATACTTGTTTGTGAACAACATTTTGACCTTCAAGTTAGTTAAAGTGCTTTTGTATTCCTGGTGAACTTATTAAGCGTCAGAAAACACACCCGCCCCACACCATCGAGACAGTTATACCAAAAGAGCAAGCGGTACAGGTGTTTGCATCTTTAAAGTAATATTTTTTGATAATTCTACTACGAAATATTCAGATCTGCTGAACACATTGATTCTGGTTCATAGAGCTGCAGGGAGATGCTGCTGATTCTGGTGATTCTGGTCCACCGCATTGTTACGGCCGGGGCCTGTATGCAGTGTGATCGCTCCATCAAGACCATGCATGAGGACTACATCCTGTCTGCTCCCTCCATGCAAGATCAAATTACTTTCCAAATGATTTCAGATCAAGCCTTTGTGACATACAGGGAAACAAGTCAGAAACGAAAGGGAATCATTGGTGAGACTATAAAACTTGTACACTGTAAAATCTATTTAATTCACCTTACTCATCTAACGTATTTGTCATGTTAGCTTATTTTTTTTTACTTGTGTGGACCACTTGATACAAATTTAACACTGCTAAGAGTTACTAAATATCTATAACAGCTTACTGCTTACTCATTTTGTCAGGTTCACCTAAATTAATCAGGCCAGTTTTCTAGAATGAGTCCTTGTCCTTCCTCTCTCTCACACACTTCTTGTTTTATTAAGGTTTTATTGGCTCTACTGGCCTTTATTTATCTGAGAGTGTTCAGACAGGAAGGTGGGTAAAGAGAGAAGGGAAGACATGCGGCAAAGGTTATCAGGCCGGGATTCAAACAGCCACAGCACCTGCAGCAAGCCTCTCCCACTTCGCAGAATTATTACTTCGTAATTACCATCGATGTCGTTTGCAGGTGTCGCTCTTGTGTCAGATTTACAGGAATACCAGAAACACAATACCAAGGTTCTGGCTTGGAACTTTTGCATGTAAAAAAACAAACAATTAATTGCAGTAATGATCCCGAAAAACACGAAAAAAAATGTGGTGATATCCCTATGATACGTCAATACACTGTGGTAGTCCTGTCTTTGACCAGCACACTGTTATTGTTGGAAACTAAAGTTAGCAAAGTGCTAACAGTGTAGCTTAAGATAAAATAATAAATTGAAACTTGTTCTGATTTTTGGCTATATGTGAATGCGCTCCTTTTAGTCTTTCTTCATGTGTCGGATGAGATACATTACTGGCCCCAGGGGAAAAAATTAAAAAAAGTTAAGCATTTGTACTTGGAGGCAGTATTGAGACAAAGTACTTTTCAACACAGAAAAAAGCACAATTATCAAGTTGGAAGGACTTTTCAACCACAATTCAAAGTAACTTACTAAAAGTGAATGTTGATAGCAATTTGATGGGAACTGAAATAAGTTAACTTACTATTTTCATTTTGCATGTACAGTTTATGTGATTGCTTGTTATTATTGTGTTTTTGTAAAATATCATCACCAAGATTTTTTTTTTTTTGGTAACTGCTTAGATCCTACCACGTTGTACAGAGCCAAAACTGAGTACCAGAGTGAATTTCACCGCTTCTTGAACGCTCCTCGTAAAGGTGAAATTTAAAGATAAATGAGAGGGAAACTGTTACTTAAAATTAGTGAGTAATTGTTTCTGGATGCAAAGTAAGGTGATAAACTCAGATATTACTCATATCTTTGCATTAAATGTAACATCAGTGCATCCTGTCTCTGTTTTCAAAGAGTCTCTAAGACACGAAACCATTCAGATCATGGAGAAAGGCAGGAAGATCTTAGAGAAACACTTGGAAGCTTTCATCCCTAATGGTAATCAACTTGAATACTAAAGTTCTGCCTGGCATGAAGCAAAGCACTTTGTGCAAGTCAGTGTTGTGCATTAGTTACGGTTCATTTGTCTGTTTCTTTTTCCTTCAGAACTTTGCCCCAACAAGTGTGGTACGTTTACTCTCTGATCCGACCACCTGTGCTGCTCCTGCCTGTGCAAACCGGGTTGCGTTGGCGCATGCTAACTGAACACGTGTGCATGCATGTGTGGCTTACAGGGCTTCTCAATAGAAGAGTCCTGGATTGTGTCTCTTGCAAGTACAAGACGTACAGCTGTCCAGCTGTGTCAGGCCAGCTGGACTGTGACGGTATGCTTTTATTTTTTTGTAGCTTAGCATTTATATGTTAGTGAGAGGGTTGATGAATGGATGGGAGTCCTACCTATGAGGCAGGAGGGAAATCATACTTGAGAGTGTATTAAAACATGTCACGAGTGTGGAAATGTGTTCTTGAGCAAAATGCTGCTGCATGTCCATGTGCAGTGCTAATGAAGAAGATTACAGAGGTAATCCGGATGCAAATGAATAAAAACCCTCCTATTCTGCCCTCATTTCATTTTTTCCCAGTGCATCTGGTGCAGGCAGAAGAGGGAGGCCAAGCGGTATTGAACTGCTTTCTTCCATGGCATCGTTTCCTTCTGGGAACGCCAGAGTACCACTACTCCAGGGCTACTGGGGAGCTAGACACCAAAAAGGTCTCTCACAGCCAAAACATGTTATTGCAAAAGGAAGCATGCATGGCACTTTAAATTTCACTTTAACATAACTTTTCATAACCCAAACCAAGTGCATGTCCTGGTTTTATCCCATATTTAGATTTTTGAAGCCACATTTTTCCTGTTTGCTGTATCACTTTGAAACTTGCATACACAGCTGACTGAAAAGGACTTCCAGCCCTTGGTGGTGACACAAGACGTGTCTATAGTCCTGAATCAGATTCATTTGGATGAACAAGGAACATATCGCTGCTCTCTGCAAGATGAAAAAGGAGCCGTCTACTATCAAGCCTCTTTCCAGCTCACAGGTGAAGTCAGGTTTTATTACATGGCAGACAGTCGATGCAGTGCAGGGTATTTACAGGAAGTGTATTATGCTCTAACACTGTAAGCGCGCACACAGTGAAGATGTGTCTTTAAAATGAATTAACTGGATTAAGATCAAGTTGAATTCAAAATAATATGCAAGGAAACAGAACAAGAAGGAACTGAATGAGAAACCAAGTAGTAGTATTTAATCTGGGCAGCTTGATTTACTGGATAGGTGACTTATACAGGCAGCTTGGGAGTCCAGGCAGCTTAAACATGGAAAGAAGTTAATTGGTAGATGTACCAACACTTAGCAGACAATAGTAGAGATATAAAAGTACATAAACTTCAACATTACAAACAGTGAACTAAAAACTAACAAAGAAACAGAAAATCAGAAACTGAGATCAAGAAAATGTAATTAACAAGCAGAAATGGGTAGAGTAGCCAAAAATTGAATGCATGTAAGAGTAGCTATATATATTTACACAAGTAATAGTATGCTGAAGTAGTGTTGGCTAAAAAGTAACTGTCCAATAAATTACTGAAGTAAGAGTAAAATAGTATTTGGTAAAAAGGTTACAAAAGTACTGAGTAAATTATCAAAACATCAGTTTTTTATATTTAAAAATTGCATCATTAGATGTATCAAAATATAAAGTTATGTGGAAATTTGGGTACCCTGCGACAGACTGGCGACCTGTCCAGGGCGAACCCTGCCTCTCGCCCGGAACGCCAGCTGGAGAGGCACCAGCAACTCCCGACCCCACTAAGGGACAAGGGTGCAAGAAAATGGATGGATGGATGGATGGATGGATGGAAATTTGGGTATTTTACAGATCAAGATGAAAATAATCTATATGAATAATATGATTACAAAAAACAAAAGGAGGCCAAAAAAAATAACTTCTTTCTTCCTTTTTAAAATTTATGTAACTTTAAGAAAAATCTGTGTCTGTTAATTTTTTTTTTTTGGTTAAAACGAGTTTGTTCAGACAGTGTAATTACTCACAGTGGGTAGAGTATCCACTAGCAATACTTCAAAGTAAAATTACTCAACTTAAAGTAAAAAGTACAGTACAGTAAAAATACAGCTAAAAGTCTTTGTTTTCTAACAAAAAGTTGCTCAAATAAATCTTATATTTGCGAGTGGTTAGACAGGAAAACAAGTAAAGAGAGAGGAGGAAACGTGGCAAAAGGTCATCAGACTGGGACGCCAACCTGTGACGCCTCCATACTTACGCCTCCATACATTGTGGTCTTCCACTGTGCCACCTCATCAGCCTCATATTTATCTTTCTTATTTAAGGTTGGAAGGTTTCCGTGGCGTCACCCTAATCTGTTACTCTCTCTACAGATTATCTCTCAGGCCGGGCAACTGGGCAACAAATCCATAATGTTACTATTACTTCCAGTCAGAGGCACCAGAATAATTTGAAACTTTTGGGGCTTTGGGTTAACTCTAGATGGAGTGAGGTGTTTAGTGTTGTGTCTGTGACTTTAATCTGAACAACAATGCTTGGTGTTAACAATCCCTGGCCTGTAACACAGACACTGACTCAAATCTGTGTTCATCCTCCTCCTCCCCAGTCAAGCCTTTGCCTCTTCAGACCCGCCAACCCTTCGCCACTCTGCCCCCACTGACTCATGGCGTCTCCACCGCCAGAGAACCTACAGACAACCGGCTTATGGTGCTCACTATCGTGGTTGCAACACTGAGTCTGGCAGCGATTGTAGGCCTCATAGTTCTCCTGAGGTGAGAGACTTGGATGGATGAGTGGGCAGGGATTCCCAGGAAGGCTGGAGGTGAAAAGAAATGATACCAAGCAACATGTATGACAGACTAAACCATGTAAGGTGAATTAGAGCCAGCTATGATCTTAGATTTTATTACTAAATACCTATTTATTAGGCTGAGTGAACACAGCTGAACTGAGTCAGTCGACTTTTGTTGTTTTGGAAAAAAAACTCTTTACTTCTTCCAGTAAGTGTTGTAAGTTATATTGATATTTAAAACCATAAGCATGTTTTTTAAAAAAACATTTTTCCTTTGAAAGGGACTTTCTCTGTTATCCTTTCTGTAGGATAATGACGAATCGGCAGAAAGAAGTCAAAGACTTGAGGATCAAAAAGAAGGGCAAACACACAAAGGCCATAGTATGATGTATACAGTAATTACACTTTCGCAGGACGGGAAAGGCTTCCTCACTTCCGTTTATAGATTTTACGCCATGATCAAATAAATTTTCCAGCATGAACTGTCGAGTCATGTCTAGAAATGATGTGAAGGTTCATATGGGTTTTGGTGCCATAAAAAAATGATAAGTCACTTGAGAGTTGTAGATCTTGTTTTTATGTGGATCAGGTCTGAGCTCATATGACAAAAGGTTGGCAGAGGAACAAAAGCAGAAATTGCTCAACACTGAGTTATTTCAGCTGCACTCAGATATTTACTTTCACATACGATCAGCATAAACTAATTTGGGCCTTTGGTGATTTATTTTAAACTCTATTTTTGAAGGTGGTATGAGTCAACAACAAATAACTTTAGTTATTTTTAAAAACAAGAATTAGGTGAGTCAATCTGATTTTGTAGAAATCAGATTGACTCAGATCCTCTGTGGATCTTTAATCCTCAGAGGGTCTGAATTTTAAATACAGCAGCAATCAACAAACTCCTGGCATATTTCAGGGAATTTTTTTATTGTTTTTTTTCCTGGCACCCCTTATATGCATCATATGCATATATAACACATTTTCAAATAATGTAAGGTCAGTGATTTGAGGGACTATACCAGAGAAATAATGTCAGTCTCTGTTATTGACTCCAAAACCACTTTTGATGTGCACTTTTTGATTATTGTGCAATTAAAAAACCCGAACAGTGATCTATATGAATTTGGTCAGGAACATCTCAGAAACCAACAAAGCTGAAGTCTGTCATAAACTAAAAGATCTAAAGACACCAGTGTTAATGTCCAGAGCTAAGCAAGTTTGACATTGTGATGCACTAAGAGTGGCCAAAGCACAGTAGTGGCAGCATAGAACTTTGGGACTGTTTTGCATTAAATCGCACTAATAGGATCTACTAGTTGTAATTCTGTTATGATCAAAGTATATGGAATAATAAACATAACCTACAAATCTGACAATTTTACATTGAAGCTTACAAACATCAGAAAAAAATGCCATCTGTGGTGGAAGCGTCATGCTGTGGGTTTGGTAATGAAGACAGAATAACTTCTAAAATTCATTAACTTTAGTTCAAATCAATAATAGGATGACACTTTGACCCAGCTGGATGTTTCAGAAGTCCAAAAGCATTCAAACACATCAAAACTGCTTTACGAATTGATAATGCATCCCAACATTAAGCTTCTGGAATAACTTTTAGTTCTACAGAAACCGTATGGACCATGTATAAAAGCCAAATCCGTCCAAGCAAATCATTCAAATTATATGAGTCCTTCAGTTTCCCCAAAAGGAGAAAAATCAGACAGATTTTTTTAGCAGGAAATTGATGGTGACTACACCGAAACAAGGAAACAGGTGATTACATAACGCAGTTAACTGGTCACAAGTAATCAAATTAAGTTTATGCTGTGGTTGCTCAGGGGTAAAACACAACTCATGTATGGAGGCTTTAGTTCTCAACGAGGATTGGTTTGAGTTGCAGCCTGATGACCTTTGGGAAGTCCCACTCTCAAATAAAGGTCAAGAGAGCAAATAACACCTTAAATAAATACGTTTATCTAAGTACATTTATTATCAGATGGATTACATTACAAACTTATAGTCCAAAAAGAGAAAAAGACCCCTATCTTTTTAGGAGGTAATCATACCAATGTCTCCAAAATACCGATTTATATCTTAACTTAATGCACTGTGTTTATTAAGTTAAACCAATAAGTATGACAAACCTAATCTGATTACATGTGACAAATTAACACATATTTTATAAGTTGGAGCTCGATTCTCTTATTTCAGTGAACAAATTTGGTGTTGAGCTGCAACTTGAAAATGGTCATTTCAACTAGGGGTTAATGTATTTATTTTGATTTGCAAATATAATTTTGACCCCGTGTAGAAGAAAAACAGCCCCATAAATTTCAAAATTGTTCACCCAATTGTTGTTTTTAAAATTCACTGAAGTTGTTATTTGTGCCCAGAGTAAGTAGAAGTTCACTTTTTGACCTTAATTGCACCAGAGCGTATTACAGTTCAGACCCCAGCATGGACGCCTCCTCTTCCTGCCCCAGCCAGATGAAGTGGAGCTGTGTGGCCACGTGGACATCTAAGAAGAGAATCAGGATGAGGAAAATCTCCTGGATTAGTGTTTTTCAGATTAATAGCCCCAGCCACCCAAATAATCCTAGATAATCCCTCTGGAGGGAGAAAGGAGATAAAACCAAGCAGCAGATGTTGTCGTCAGAAGTTCAGTTGATGTTTGTTTTCTCGTGTTCATTCAGAGAAAAAAAAATCAACAAATGTGACTGTGAATATTAAGTGTGTCATGATTTCCAGTTATGACTGTTAACTGATTTAGAAGAAGTGCCTCTGCTGATCTTGACTGTGTTTATCAGGCAACAGTGCTTCATATTTTGTATGCTACTGAGTTAATTTGCTTCCTGATGTCAGCATCAAGTCACGCTTCCTGTAAAAACAGTCATTACCGACGACAAATTTAAACCAGTCTTTCTGCATTATGTAACGTGGAAGATAATGAAATAGCAAAAAACGAAAATGAAATTATCCGATATTATTACTCATCCATACTAGATGAGTAATAATCCAGGCACCAGGAAATCACCTGCGAAATCACAAACGGTGCTGAGAACTTTTCGGAAAATTTCTGACAAAGGCTTGAATATGTGTAGGTAGTTTGGGTTATGGGTTATGACAACAGAGGTTGTGACAATACAACATGAGGGTGTGTGGAGGTTGAGGTTTGCATTGATGGTGACAGGATGTGTGTCTGCTGCTGCTGCTGCTTCCTGTGGGGCTTGTTGACATGGGGGAGAGGAGTGAAAAAAAGAGAAAACACTCTTAAAGACACCCACACACCAAGGCTCTCACGTCACAACCTTCCAGCCAAGCAGTCTTCAGCGTCTCACCAGTCTTACCCCATTGTGTTTAAACCCACTGTGCAGGCTGAGGCCACCATATAAGTGCACTCTCAGCTGCTCTCCTGACAGCCATGATGAAGTGTGTAGTAAAGTGTGCTTGAGTGTGTACATTGCAGTGGACTGAAAGTGCTGCCTCAGCAGGGAGACGGGATGACAAAGTGGTCGGGCTACCGGAGGAGGAACAGGCAGCGGCGAGGGAAAGGGAAGTGGGAGCATGAAGAAAGTTGGAGTCAGAGGTTTGAGTGGGAGAGAGTCATGTGGGAAGGCAGAGTAATTTCAGTGTGGGCTATGAGGAAACGAGGACAAAGATGTGAGATTACACCCTATCATATGAGCAATATGGCAGTAAACATGCAGACACCGTACTGATAGTTATGGAAAGACATCTGCATGACTAGTTCACCAAAATAGAACTTCTGGCATTTCACTTCCTTGTTATTTGTGTTTTGCTGAAACGGTTTGCATTGAAAATTATTTTTACAGCACCATCAGTCTATTTCAAAACAACTCACTCCATTACAGTCCTGTAAACTCACGTTGAAATACACCTAAATACTGATAATCAAATGTTATACAATCATTCTACACAAATTTGAAAAATACTTGACTATAAGTTTACAATTCAAATAATATTTTACTGATTTTACTACTTTTTTCTATAAATATTTGCCTGCTCGTGGTGTTGTATCTGGTTTTCAGTTTTCACCTGTTTTAACCCAAAATATTTATAAATCTGAAGTTTGTCAGTGTTCATCATCATGGTGTAAAACTACAAGATGTTAACAATTAATACTAATGTTTTTTATCCCCACTTTTAGCTTTGTCTACTCAAATCACACTTTGAAAAAAACACATTTTCAACAAATGAATTAAAGATCAAACGTAACATGGCATTTACCAATAATGAGTGTGAACTACATCAACCTCTTTAATAATAGAAAAAAGCAGTCTTGAGTTTATTAGATATTGACATTTTATTTATTAACAACTTGTTTCTGTTTGTTTTGTTAATTTATTTAGGGTCATAAAAATCCATTACTTCACATTTGTTGCCAATATAAGGATAAGGCTTCTAATTTATTTACTAAACATTGCAAACCTCTTAACATCCATACTTAGATATTTCAAATTTCACCCTCATAGCACCTGTAAATTATAACACCTGACAGTTTTAGTCAGTCTGATTAAAATATTTTCTATTTATTTCATTGTGAATTGGGAAAAATGAACATATTTAGATCATCAATGCAGCATGCTGATCCCACTGAGAAATGTAGTCATTGTGACATATCTTCTGCTTTCCCATGACGTCCATCACTGAATAAAAATAAATTAGCTATATTCATGGCTGAATAAAGCATTGTTTTATTTAGACTTCCCTACGCAATAGGCTTCAATGAAGGTCCTGTTTTAGTGCACTTCAATAAAACCATTATATGACCTTTTGACAAATGTTTTTTACAGATTTTTTTTTTTTACTTTAATGCTAAAAACACTCAAGATAAAATTGTTAATTAACATGTTTAGTAGCTTGCATTTCTTAGTAATTTATATTTTGTATAATAAATGTTGCATTATGCGGTAAAATGCCCCAGTAATCTTGGTAAACGTTTTTGACACAAAGTCTATAACGTCATACTTTGAATGTAACATTTCCCCTTTCCCAAAAGTGAATTCATAATAAAACAAAACAAACAGGGATGAAAATGTAACATCTGTTTGTGACAGACATGGAGAGAGAGACACAGGACAGATTTGCTGTGGCTTAGAGCTCCGGGGGATTAATTTGACCCTGATGATGGCGCGCAGCCTTCAGCGTTTCCTCTGAAGGCTGCGCTTCCTACAGCTTTCAACTCGCAGCATCACGTCACTCAACGCAAAAACATCGTGTAACCCCAAACGACCACGTGCGCAGTAGGAAAGTTGAGCTTAACGTCACTGTCCATATGAGGACCGTCGGACGAGCCATATTTGGCCTTTTCCGCCTGTAACGTTGCTGCCTTTGCGGAAAACGGGGCGGGGCCAACGCGACCCCGCCCCTTTCGCGGCTGTTATCAATGAACAACTGAAACTATGAAACTGAAGACGGTTTTGTCCGCCTCAGGGAGAGTTCAACTTCTCTCTGCACTCAAATTCATTTTCACTTTTAATACAGGCGCATTTGTTTTGCATTTACAGCTATAAAAGTACATTTTTTTTCTTAAGTAAACACCTCGTTTTTGTGTACTTTTTAAAGTTTTTTTAGGTCGACTTTTCACCTATTAACTATTTTGCGCCATGGCTTCAAGCAGCGTGACACTAGAAATAACAAACAACGAGCTGGTCCACATCCTCCGGACGCCCCGGGACCAGTACGCCTCCAGCGGCTGCGTGGTGCTGGACTGCAGGCCTTTCCTCGACTTCTCCGCGACGCACATCTGCGAGTCCCGAAACGTCAACTGGAACTCGATGCTGCGCCGCAGGTCCAAGAGCTCCGTGGTGGCCCTGGAGTGGCTCATCCCGGACAAGGCGCTCCTGGGCCGGCTGCGGCGCGGACAGTTCTCCCCGCTGGTGGTGGTGGATGAGAGGAGCGGCTCGTTGGCCGAGCTCAAGCCGGAGAGTGTGGCCCAGATGCTGCTCACCGCCCTGCAGAACGAGGTCCAGACGCAAATCTGCTTTCTGCAAGGTGAAAACAGTTTGACTTGAGGATTTATAATGCTGTAAAACAACCTGATTTTAACGTACAAAACAATCTGACATTAGTGGTAAATTCCTATTGACTTGACCACAGTGAAGAAATATGACTTCTAATTTGATTTCATGCAAGCAAGTAACAATTTCTGTGTTGATTTGTACGGACGTCATCATAAGATTTAATGGCAGCTTATTTTTAAAAACTTCTACCATAACCAAAGCACATGTTTTCATGTCCCAGTAGAGTTTAGCAAACTCTAAATGTTTATGTTTGGAATAGTAGAGCAGAAAAGAAACTTTTTCGTTTTCGTTTCTGAACGTTAATTAATGGAAAACAATCATTTGCTATAAGGCGTTCTTCTTTTTTACACTTAGAAAATAGAACAAAATGATCAAATGTTCTTATTTCTTCATATATATATATATACAAGAAACATTCTTGTAAAATGTTTCATTAAGCTAAAACGCTGTTTGTCCTCCATTTCAGGTGGATTTGAAGGATTTTCAGAGGCCTTTCCAGATCTTTGTTACCACTCTGTTGTAAACCCCCTCCATTCAGTGGAACCAGAGCCAATAGTGACAGGCCGGAGGACTCCGGCATATGATCGGGTATGTCAAACCCTCTAGATGTTATCTTCCTAAATAAAATCAAACGTATTGACTAATTGTTGTTTTAATCATTTCCAGGATGGTCCGGTGGAGCTTCTGCCCTTCCTGTTCCTGGGCAGCGCCATCCACTCGTCCCGCAGAGAGACGCTGGCAGCAGCAGGCATCACGGCTGTCCTCAACGTGTCCTCCACCTGCCCAAACTTCTACGAAGGAGAGCTCCAGTACCTCCGACTCACTGTGGAGGACACGCTGGTGGCCGACATTAGAGCCTGCTTTCACACAGCCATCTCGTTCATCGGTGAGCCTCTTCACCTTCTGCTCAGCGGCCTCAAGTCATTTATTTGTTCAAATCCCAGTTTGAACTTTAACCAACCGCATTTTAGAGGGCAGAGGAACTCAAGTGACCTAATTTGATATGAAATGCAGCATAACACTTTTAAGCAGCTTATGGACAAGAGATCATTTTGTAGCTTATTGGCAAAATATAACAATCTTGTTACAAAACAAGTGGATTATTTTCCACAACTTACAGATGAGATTCATTCAGTTCTAAGCTTCAGCCTTGTAGCCAATTGTAAACATTTGGTCAGAGGCTCTAAATCCCGATCAGAATGTACTTTCTTCACTTTTCCTCACTATGTGTAAATCTGGTCCAGTTGGAAAATGTACTGCATAAAACGAGGTTCTCTTGGACCCCATGTTCAACCAATCAGTCGAGTTCATTTCTAAAGCCCTTTTCAGCAGCAAGGCAGTTTAAAGTGCTTTTATATCATACAAATAAAAAAAACTTACATTTTGTCAAGTTCCATCATAAAAATAATCAGTTATGAGAGTTTTTACCTTAAAGCATGAGTCCATATGTTTGTTTACCAGACAAGTAAAACTTTAGGGAGTGTAATGATTGATTTAGAAACGTGTGAGCAGTACCGATTGTTCTAAACTTTGTTGTTTTTTCCGGTGTTGCCCACAGACTCTGTGAAAAAGAGCGGCGGTCGGGTTCTGGTGCACTGTCAGGCGGGCATCTCCCGCTCAGCCACCATCTGCCTGGCCTACCTCATGCACACGCAGCGCGTTCGCCTCGACGAGGCCTTCGACTTCGTCAAGCAGCGGCGCCACGTCATCTCCCCCAATCTGGCTTTCATGGGGCAGCTGCTGCAGTTTGAGACCGACATCCTCTGTCAGGGCTGAGACGAGTGACGTCTTCAGCTCGGATTCTTATCAGGACTCAACAAATGATCCGTTTGTGCAGAAAATGGTACGTCTAACAAGGACTCGGAGAAAAGCTACTTGTGTTGCTGGCATCACATGACTGGATTTCTGTTTGAAGCAGAAACTGACAAATGTATTACTGGTTAAAACAAACTGCTGCAGTGTAAAAACCTGCTGAAGTATTGAACTTGAAAATGACTACGGTCCAGAAGTAGCAGGTTGGAGCAGCTACTTGTACTTTCCCCTTTTACCAGTGAGGGAAGTTGTTCCTGCTTTTCTGGTAGTGTGTTTTTGGTGTGTGTGTGTGTGTGTGTGTGTGTGTGTGTGTGTGTGTGTGTGTGTGTGTGTGTGTGTGTGTGTGTGTGTTTTAAGACTAAGGTGCCTGTTTATGTGAAAGGTCTGTTTTTGCTTTCATACTGAAGCCACTGTGACATCTTTCAGGCAGCACTGTGTTAGCTACTTAAAGCAATAGTGAACAATTCTCAGATTTCTTCCACTGAAGTTATGAAAATGCACTAACTACAGTCTCTTTTATGAGACGCATATATTGGCTGGCAACAGTTTTTTTTTTCCATTATGTAAATAGTTTTTAATTATTTAAGGTTTGCAATGAGTGTGTTGCAGTTTTTGATATGTGTTACTGCACTTTAATCCTGCAAATTTCAATCTATTCTGGGGGTTTTTTTTCCACTCGAATAAAAACTTGCAGGAAAACTTGTATGATTCTTGTCCTCTTCCTTTTCCATGAACACACCTTAGCCTGTCTGCTCTCCTACATCAGATCATTTTTCTTCAACTCTGCTTCACTGCAGAGACAAAATAGTCCAGAGAGTATTGCAGTGGTTTCCCAGAGCAAGTTGCAAATGCATAACTTCACACACTGACCCTGCAGCGCTCCTGCTGAATCAGGGGATATTGAAGCTGTTCGTTGCTGCGTGTTTTGGAGGATTATCCTGCAGAGAGTGGATTTTACAGTCTAAAGTCCTCTTCCACCCCCAACACGGATGTAAAAAGTTCTATCTGCACACTGGAGTTGTACGAACAGCTTTAGAGATTTGAGTTTTGCAAAATGTTCTCACCTAGTTTGAAGAGTCTTTCTCAAATTTCTTTCTCAAATTTCAGGATATGCATTTAAACTGCATATCCTGTTAAAGTTCACTTCCAAATTGACTTTTTATATATATTATTTCAAACATTCAGCTTTAGCTCTAAGATATTTTCCACTTTACTGCCATTTCTCCTTTCATTGACATCCCATTTTAACGGTTCTTTATGGGGAATTTTTTAGGAAGTGTGGGTCACGTTACATCGGGTGGGAAATTAACAGAGCACATCTGGAAAAGCAGATGAGACCTTTAGTCAAGAAAAGTGGAGGTCATGTAATTTTTTATGGCTGCTTTGCAACTAATAGATCTATGATTCCTGGTCTTTACCATCTGATCCTGGAGAATGAAAAAGGCAAAAATTTGAAATGTGAAAAATTTCTAATAAGAATTTAGATTTTTTTTTTGTTGTCATACATTTCATTTCTTTGGCAAATTAAAAAAGCTGATTGAAGTATGATTTAAATTATTTTAACTTCCCTCTGGGATCAACAAGATAGTTTTGAATTTGATTTTAAATTTAATTAGAAAATTTTATTTTTGCTTCCTTTTTTCCACTGTTTGTTCCATGAATATCAGTTAATTTGACAAAAGAAAAAAGATTAAATCCAATGACATCATTTTGACCTTTTTAAGTAATGAGAATGTTGTTCAAGAACAATATTTGGGTTTGTGATGCTATTGATGTTGTGCCATGCAGTTACAGCCATATAGTTGCTCAAAGAAGTTTTTTTATTATTACAATCTTTGCCATTATCACAATAAAATACCAAGTCTACTTGACTTTGAACTCAAGTAATACTTGGAATATGCAACAATTAAGCACATCCATCTCTTAATAGCTAAAATGACAGAATAAAGGTTTCTGAAGTGGCCAAGTCAAAGTTTGAATAACGTCCAATGTGACTGAAATGTTCTGCAAACATAGTGGGCCGAAGTTCCTCTACAGTGATGAAAAAGATTCATGACCATTTGTCACACATGCTAGATTTTGCTGCCAGTTGTTAAAGGTTAGGAATAAGTAGTTTATAATAAAATCATTATTTGAAAACTCAGAGGATCTTTGAGTGATTTTGAATTTTGTTGGAGGATTTGAAACATGTAACATGTAACCAATGCTTTTTATAGCACTGTATACATTAATGCCTCACCTCTGTTAAAAGATCAGCTCCATCTACTACCTCATTTTTTATTATCGGGCCGCCCACACTTATTTTTACCCATGGCCAAAACAAAACCCCCAACTTCCTCTCATTTACAAGTATCCGTTCCCTAACGCGTGCTTCAGTGGAACTATATTTGACTTCTTTCTTCCACTTGACACATTTTTCCACATAAGAAAAATGCCCATTGGCTTTAGTCAAGACTAGAAAAAAAATTAATGAAAAGGTTTGAATTGTGAATATTTAATGATATTTCTATAAAACTTAAACTTCCACTTCTGCGCCTTGATTTTAATTTAATCATAATGTTCTCTGCAAGCCATTTTATGAATATAAACAAGGTTTCAGAGACTGACATGTTCTCCATCTCGTTCTTTTTCTTTAAACAACCTGTGTAGAAATAAATAATAAAATCTTATTGCATATCAGGTTGGCTTCAGTGCTAATGTGAAGTAGAAAACATTATATATTTTCTCTTCTGATTTCTTCAGTGCCTCCAAGTCCGAGGCCATGGTCTTGAGCCGGAAAAGGGTAGAGTGCCTTCTCCGGGTCAGGGGGGTCGTCCTGCCTCAAGTGGA